>SNQJ01S0037551.1:114740-146547 GCA_010110895.2 Picea sitchensis | reverse complement strand
AGAGATCAAAGATCTGCCACCATCGATGCAACCTCATGTAGTTGGGGTGCCATGGACCTGGGTCCAACTTTTCCAGTGTTTGGAAAACATTGTTGTTCACTACAGCAGGGCCAACAAGCCCTGCCCTTAGCTAGGCTTGACTACTTACGTGCTGAGGGAACTTTTGTATATTTTTTAGGGCATAATCCCCATGAATCTTACTGGACATATATTTTTGAGGCACTTGTGCCTGCCTATGTACTCTGATACTTTCGATATATATATGTGTATTTACATCTTCTTATGTATTCTTGATTACATTTATTTACAAATGTATTTACATGTGCGTGTGTGTGCTTTTTCTTACATGTGTGCAATGTGCCAATCTAATACATGATTATCTAGAGTATCTATGATTTGATTCAATATCCTAGCAACATGGATATACATAATGTAATCAAAGATTCTTTCTAAGAGACGTACCCTAAGGAATTGTCGATGTAGATCAGGATCGTAAATGCAATAAACTCTATTTAACTGAGACACAACCAGCTGAGCATCTAAGTAGACCTGGAGGTGAGAGATACCATGCGACAAAGCATCATGAAGAAACTCTAAAATTGCATTGTATTCGGTGACATTGTTGTTGGAATCACCTAAACAGATACCTCCTGAAGATAGAAACTAGCCCTGAGGTGTGAAAATCACCCAAGTTGTGGAAGCAAGCCTCTGAGTGTGTCAGCTAGCACTGCCCGCAAACCCAACGAACACCTCTAATTCACTTGACATATGCCACAGTGAAAAATACGACATAAAAAATGACACATCCATAAAACCAAAAAGACAAAAACTAAAAAGAAAATGTATCAGAAATATACATATGTACAAGAAGTCACCCAAGGAGAATCACCTACGAGTAATACTTCTTGAGGTAGAGCCCATTTCTAGGCTCAACCAAAGCATTTCCCTCAAATTCCACTAGATGATAAGCACCCTTATTTAGAACCTCCTTCATGATGAAAGGTCTGAAACACATGGGTTTGAACTTGCCTGCCCCGAGTAGATCCTTATATTGGTCATAGAACAGGACAAGGTTTCCTTCAGAGAAAATCCGAGGGCAAACAGACCGATCATACTGACACTTGAATTTTTTTTCTTGAGCCTCGTTAGCCAAGGCTGCACCATGACATTCCTCATTTAGCTATCCGAGATATAGTAAACGCTCTTCAAGTGGTGAAATGTCTAGAAATAACCGTACTACCAACTTTAGAGATGGGATCTGGCACTCTATTGGCAAAACTACTTCCATCCCGTAAACGAGTTGAAAAGGTGAGAAACCAATTGTAGTCTTAACAGACGTTTGGTAGGCCCATAATTTTGAGTACAACATCAAATGCCAATTTGAATTGGCTGAATTGATCATTCGTTGTAGAATAGTCTTAAGAGATTTATTCATGTCTTCCACCTGACCATTCGCTTGTGGGTAGTAGGGTGATGAATGTTCTTGTCTCAACCCAAGATTTGATGTTAACTTGGACATCATTTTATTCTGAAATTGATTGCCATGGTTAGTGACAATCTCTCTCAGGACGTCGAACCTTGCTATTATCTGGTTAAACAAAAAGAGAGTTGTTGTCTCGCCATCATCTTTAAACGTTGGCATAACCTCGACCCACTTCGTGAAGTAGTCTACTGCTACGATGATATAATGGTGCCCCCTTGCTGAAGGGGGCTTGCATGTTGTGTAATAAATCCCCCACTTGGTGAAGGGACCAACTTTGATCATGAGAAATATGGGAGCGGGGCGTGCCCTCATCTTCCGAGAGAAGATCTGACATGGGTGGCACTTCTTCACCGATTGAACACAATCATTGATTAATGTCGGCCATAAGTAATTGGCTCATAGAATCTTTTAGGTTGTTGCCAACCTAGACAAATGACCGCCACATGCTCCAGTGTGGCAATCATTAAGCACGATTTCCACTTCTTCATGAGTGAGACATCGGCGAAGGATGCAATCTACACCTCAACGATACAGAGTTTCCTCGAGTATGAGATATTTCTTGACTTGATGGCGTATACGATGATGCACATCATGAGAAGTAGAGGTGGGGAACTTAAAAGTCTGGATATAGACTAGTATATCTCCATACCAGGGGTCCAAAGATGCGATAAAAAACATGTCTCCTTTAATAGGTGACTCCTCGGGTATAATATCACCTGATTCGACCAGAAGTTCCGAGATGAGTTCCGCGTAGACCAACAACTTTTTGTATTTCGCTGAAACAAAATCCAAGTCAAATTCTTGGAGGATAACTATCCATCCACTGATCTTTCCACCAATTACATGTCGTGTCAAAACGTATTGAAATGGATTCACAACAGGAAATGATGGTGGTCTTACGAAACAAAATGTAATGACGGAACCATTGGACAGCATGAAATGCTGCCAACGCAAGTTTTTCAACGTGTGAATAATTGAGTTTTGGTCCAACTAGGCCTTGGCTTAGGTAATAAATCACGTATTCTTCAAGAAAATCATCCTCCTAAACCAAGACCATACCGATGGTCGACTCTGCCGTAGCCAAGTACAATAAGAAATATTTATTATAATTGGGTGGCCGAAGCAAAGGGGCAGATGTGAGTGTGTGTTTCAATGCTTCAAAAGAGCATTGAGTGGCTTCATCCCAATGAAAAGAAACGTCCTTCTTTAGTAAACACATGAAACCCTTTGTGTTCTCGACATAGTTTGCGATGAAGCTCCATAAAAAGTTTCATTTTCCCTGTAAACTCTGAAGTTGAGAGACTGTGCATGGGGGAGGCAACTGAACTATCACCTCAACCTTTAGAGGATCGACCATGATCCCTCTCGTCGAAACTATGAAACCTAGCAGACAACTCGATGTTATGAAAAAACTAAATTTGTTTGGATTAGAGTGAATTCAGTAATAGAGAAATCACTCAAAGATGAGTCGAAGGTGTGTGGGATGCTCAGATCTCTTACGAGATCGTGATGTTAAATCATCAAGATACGCCTCAACTATGTGTTTGAGATTGTGTAAAGAAAAAGACATGGCCCGCTGAAAAGTAGCTTGAGCATTTTTTAGACCAAAAGGCATCTTTCGATAAGTGAATGTACCCCACGAACAAATGAAAGTGGTTTTGTGTTGGTCTTCGGGTTTGATATGTATCTGATTGTATCCCAAAAATTCATCCATGAAAGAAAATACCTTGCAACTTGTGCATTCATTGACTATATGGTCAATAAATGGTGTGGGTAAATTATCCTTTGGACAGGCCTTGTCCAAATCATGGAAGTTCGTACATATGTGAATCATACCCTGTTTTTTGTTGACTGGAATGGGATTTGACACCCATTGAGTCAATTGGACGGGGTAGATGAAACCATCTTTAAGTAGTTTCTCTACTTCATCCTTAATAACTGTTGCCTTCTTAGGATTAATTGGATTAAGCTTCTATCGGACTAGCTTAGCTTCAAGATATGTCATGATTTCATGTTCAACGATTCTTGGATCTATTCCTGGCATTTCCTCGTAAGACCATGCAAACACGTCGCAAAATTATTTAAATAAATCCTTGTATATTCGAATCTCCTCAAGGCGGCAATCCAATCTGACGAAGACATTCCCCATGACGCCAGGGGTTCTGGAGATATCAATAGATATTTTTTTAGAAATGTTTTCCATATTTCCTTTAGCGTAAACTATGTGTGTAGCCAAAGGATTGATAAGACAAGACCTATCTCCAGTCATAGTCAAAGTGAATTCACCTGCTTCAATTCTTCTTAACTCTAGGAGGAAATAAGATCTGTGATGGAGATCATCCCAAGGTCTGTCTGGACTAGTCATTGCCTCAATAATCACCTCATCTGAGTGAAAGACTAAGTCTAAAGAATCAATATCGGTGAGGGAACCTTGAGCCCAAATAGGCTCGAGAACTGGATCTAACTCCTGTGCGGGAGACGGATCAAGATCGGTGGAAGCTTGCTGGACTATAGAGTATGCAACCTCTGTCGCGGACAAAGGCATGGCCATGCCATGGTGCCCTGTCCCTTCCATCATGATTGATGGGGAAGGAAGAGTCCACGAATCATCAAAGTAAGTCGTACGAAATGACGAGAATTGAAAATTTTCAACCTTAGGCTGGTCGGGGACAGTCGATATGAACTTAACGCTGCCGAAAGGAGGCAAGTATTCAAAAGTACCCATCAAAGGTGGGCACAACCAACCCCTATGTTGACGATGTCATGTTGAGGGTTATCAATCATCAGGACCATGGATTCCCCCGATGAAGGGTCAGGACAGGAGAAGGACAACTGATCAATGGAAACGATCTGGCCCTCGTGTGGAAACAACAAGACCTGGAAAACTGTAGCGACCATTGCATGCATAGAATAGGTCCAACTCCTTCCTAACAAGAAATTGTAGTTGAGAGATGCATTGACCACTTCAACCTCGATGCACATGGTCTTCCCCCCTAACTACACAGGGAAAGAAGGGATGATTCCATGTGGTCAGAACGAATGACCATCGAAAGCAGTAAGAAGATTAGGTGATGGAGACAAAACGGGTTGGCCAATGGCCTTCCAACAAGACAAAAAAATCACGCATGTCGAGGCATCCTCATCAACCACCATGCGGAAAATGTTCCAGGTAAAAATTTTCGTGGTGTAAGCCACTACTATCTTAAACGCCACGTGGTAAGGGAGATGAGGTTTTAAGTCGATTGTATAAAGCATGATCATTCCCAGATTACAAGTCTCAGTAGATCCTAAGGTAGCTAACAGAGCCTCTCTCTAGGAAGGGCAACTCTGGAGGACCTCCAAAGAGGACATTGTATAAGGGGTTTGAGTCAAATCCTCCACCATAGAGTAGTTATGGGCGGCCCTTGCGTTTGGATTATGGGAATCTTTCTTGAACGCACCTTTTGGGATGTGTGTCATTGTTTCTCCCAACGTATTCTAAATGTGGAGAGGAAGAGGTGGGTTTTCATCTTCTTTACCCTTCTCAGAGGTGTTTGGAATTTCGTAGTTGTGTGTCCTAGTTGCTATATCAACATTACCTTTCAACATATACACATCTACAGACGAAGGATTACTCGAAGATGGAGGGGGTCCCTGACTTCCCCCTTCCACGCTCGAAGAGGCTTGAGTTAAATGTTTCCCATGTGGAAATTGATTTTTTAACATTGCAGGCTATTGTTGTGCCAATAACTTATGGGCCTCCGCAAGTTGAGGGCACAGGTGAGTCGAATGGTCTTTCATGCAAAGATTACATGGATACTTCGACTTCTTCTTTTCTATGTTTCCCCCGCCAACATTATTGGTAGGTTTCTTATCCCCCTTACCCTTATTTCATTGTTTATTCTTCTGTGAGGTTGTTGGGTGGCCTTCGGATTTGTCGATTGCACATTGTGTACATCCGACATTTGAGTCGGGGGAGAAACCGAACCAGTGGTCTGACTGGCCATTGTCTGTTGTATTGACAATTGTTTTAATTGATTTGACAGCTGATCAACGGGCTTCATTTGCACTGAACCAACAATACCATCAGCATGTGGTACAGATATCTGTCTGGTCTTGTCAAGTATCGATCATGGTGCATCTGGAAAAACTTCATAAAGTAAACCAGACTTAGATTAAATCAGCTCTAGTTGTTGAACTCTCATTATCGCTTCTTCTTCTTAAAAGACCCCCGACGTTGCTACGTCTTTGGATAGTTGATGTACCAAAGACTTAGGGAACCACTCAAGTAGGAATGCTTGTGGGACTGGTACTTTTATCAAACTCTTCTGGCATCTCCATTCTCAGATGTGATCTGAGATATGGTTTGCCTTTGTCTACTCAAAGTTGGCCAACAATTCAGTGTCGACGCCGTATCTCACAGGTAATTGAAAATGGTTTAAGAAAACCTTTACCAATTCGCCAAAGGTAGAGTATCTTGAGTGGTCGAGATCAATGTACTATTTCGTAGCACTCCCTATGAGAGTGTGTTGAAACAAATGCAATTGGATGGAGTCATCTCTCAATGAGTTGGACGAGCACCATAAATGGAAGGTAGTCACATGATCACCTGGATCTTCATTAGGCTTAGCTTCGAACTTTGGGATGTCCAAGGGAAACTTGGTTGGCATAGGAGGCCAATGCGGATCATGATAGATGGGGTCATTTAATAACCTTGTCAAGTCTGGCAAGTGCAAAGTTTCCATAAACGGTAATTTGGGTTGTTGATTATAACCAAGGGAAAAGGATCCTGGATTTTGGCTAGCACTAGGTTGCCAGGAAAAGTTAGGTTGTTGGCCAGGGTTCTAGTAATAACCATGTCCATGACCAGCATATGGGTTTTTCACTTATTGAGATGTCATTGGCTGACTCTTGTAATAGGACGTAGAAGGTTGGGATTGTGTTGCATTCCAAGGATTTTGGGAAGGGTTTCCCATGTTGATCCGACGGGCATAGATCCTAAGCCTTTCCTGGGGTTCCATTGGCTATGGAAGGGGTTTCCCCTGTTCAACATCCCTGATGATGGAATTGATCCCTGCCATGGATTCCAAGGTCCTTGTGAGGAAGGAATTCTTGAGTTTTCCCCCTGTGCAGGAATAGTACCCTGCATAGGATTTTGTTTTCCATAACTGGGGTTTCCCCCTGGACGAGATGGTAGATGATGAGAATGTGTTGTTACCAAACGTGTCGAACAAATATAACGGTGTTGAACCTACCGGCATGCTATAAGAAGGAATTCCTTCACTACCTACTCCAAACGAACTAGGAAGTCCTTCACTACCTACTCCAAACAAACTATAGTTTACATTCGACCCAGCGGAGTTCTAGTGAGCACCACCGAGCAAAGGGGATGAAGGAGGTATATGACCCCCTCCATAAGAGAAAGCATTATAGCGAGCTCAAATGCCCCCCATGGATCCTTGCAGAGGATCATTCGAGATCCCTGTCCCCAGGCCTAAAGTCTGTAGAGTAGAGTAGGAAAGGACAGAGTTTGTATTGAATCCAAGCATCCCATATGAGAACGAAGGGTTTGTCGCACTCTGGGTGAAAGGAGCAGTGATTTTCTCCATAGAAGGAATTGGACCATTACCCACGGTAGAGACGGCCGATACCATAGTGGTCCGAACCGACAACGGTTGGTTTGGAGGTGAAAAACCCCTCGTAGTGATAGTACTAGAGGGATTATGAGGATTGCCTGAATAAGTAGCAGCATTTGTCTCCATCGCTACTTGCGACACTACCTAACGCTCATAAGGGTCAACCTATAAGATGATGGGCACCGATAGATCAGTGATCAAAGAGTTATACAGACCAAGAGCTTTTGCTCCAAGGTCAGAAATGGTTGGTTCCTCCAAAATCAAATGTTCTCCTCTCAGAGATGGGTTGGGCTAAGTTTCTTGTGGCTCGGTCGCCTCAAAAGACCCTTGTTGGTCTAGTCTTCGCCTTAGTGGTGGCGGGGGTGGATCCAGATTAACTGGCGGCAAGCCAAGAATCCTTCACGACTGGAAGACCTTCTGATCCTCCACGATTTGATAAGATCAATGAAACACTAGGGATTTCTATTAACATTAAAGACCAACATACACTAGAAAAATCTCCTATGAGATAAGACAAGCATATCACTAGCTAGTTGGAATAACAGTTACACCAGCCAACACTAGAGAAACTTACCGGTGCAAGTGAAACTCAAATATGAAAGAACCCTACGGTTATACTCTGCAAAGCATGGCCCGATGTATTTCGTAGGTACCATAGTATACCCCCGCATTCACCTGTGTAAGTTACTAAGATAAAGGAAACTAGGTTTCCAACACGCGAACAGTCACCAGGCGGGTACAGTCAATAGTCGGGTGGACCGCAATGAGTAGGGTATCAAGCTCAAAACCTATCAAGGGTAAAGAAAGCAAGTGTTTTGGAAGACGACTGAGGACCTCAAACGGATTCGAGACCCATGAAGCTCTGTGGCAAATGAGATCAATGGAATCCCAAGATAATCCCTTTATATGCGTTCCCCACTACACTTGGTCCGGCTTTGGAGGGGTTATCTCCGCTACCTTTCCGCACACGACCTCGTGTTTATCCCCTATGTTGGAGGGGGGTCCCAGATAAATTTCACGGTTACTCGACTTTTAAGCACTCCCTAGCATGGACTCCTATGTTTGTTTTTGTAGCCTTGAAGAGTTTCCTCTCCAATCCTAAATCAAGGCTCTAGCCTAGACTAAATTGATGGACCCTACAAACACAAAGTCTAATAACTTTTAATTAAGCATTAATTTTAGTGGTTATCTTAAGTAAAATGGAACAGAGGTGAAACCAGTGATTTTCTTTAAGAGACGAAGGAGAATAGCATAAAATGAAACTGAAAACAATCTACTTCTTCTTCACAAATAAAGATTTGCCAATTTAAACTCTTTAACCAAACTTTTTCGTAACTACTTTTCTCAGATCTTTGAAAGAAAAACCTAAAACAATATTTTGCTCGACTACGATCTACTTAATGTCCTAAGTATTCAAATAAAGAACTTAAGAAAAACTTTATTTTTCCTTGATAAATAAAACAACTAACCTAAACTACTTATACCAAACAAAGAAATGAAAAACTTTTTTTTTATTGTTTTATGCTTCAAAACAAGAAATTTGAAAATGAATTCTTTTCTTTTCTTCTAAAGAAAAAAAGGGAAAAATGAAGACAAGACAAGACCAAGAAATGGCTTATGGCCCACTATGTATCACATGGAGTCGCTAACAATACCAAATAGGCAGATCATAACAGACTCACAAGCTTGTCTAAAAACCCTAATAAATAAAACACAAGAAATATTTGATGAACAAAAGTTATACTGAGGTCAGACCTAGGCTACAGACTGCTATAAAAGAGACCAGGACTAGATCAAGGAAACCCCCGAGAAGTATGACTTTTGACATGGAAGAGGATGACTGCCTCTTTTTTAAAAATGATTTTCTCAACGCAGGCACGCTACTGACACTTCAACATCCTGTGTATGTACGCGAGCTGTCTAAAGGTAGGGAGCGTATGTACGCGTGCAGACCCACTACAGGCCGTGTACACCTCTGTAACTTTCTAAAAAAATAAAACAACAGTCAAGCTGTCAAGATAAGGAATACTGGTATGGAAGACCAGAATCCCTTAAATACTCAGACACTTACATAAACTCAGAAAAATGAAATTAAACCAATTAAAACACCCAAAAAGAATATCCCCTAAAAAACCCTAGAGGCTTCCCCGGTATGGTCGTCAATTCTACTATAGTGGGAAAAACCCCTACGGACTATACTAGGGTTCTAAAGTGCAGGCAGATCTAACCATCTAAAGTCTCCTACTTTTAACAACTATCCCAACATTACCCCACAATCATACATAAAAACAAAGTATAGGGATTCGGTAAGCTTACCTTAAACTCTGTGTTCGGTGTCGATCCCTTTGTGCTTAGTTGTTTCTCGACTGCAGATCTCCTCCCAAGGCCAACCTACATTCACCAAAAGATAAACAAGAAAATACAAGCATGCATTCTATATATGGATTAGTGGGTTAGATATCATAACCAAAATAGAAATAAATCATAAATATTGAAGACATCATTTGGCGGGACATAAAACACATTTCTTTATATTAATCTCACAAATTCGCTTACAATATGAGACCGGAAAATACTCCTCGAACTTGGTCCTAGACTCCTCTTCACCGTGCACTAATTGCTTACACATATTCTTCTCCTCTTCAGTTCTCTCTAGGGAAATGGCAAGGGTTTGCAATGGAGGAAAAAGGGCTGGAAAAAGGAATACTAGCTCAAACTCACAATGTGGTTGCAAAATATTGGGGCAAAGGGGGGATACTGAAATGGGTAGAGTTTCTTTTCTATCATGCTTCTTGTTGTAAAGGGACCCCAAAACCTTCTTTTATAGGCCAAAAATATAGTTATTCGATTGGGTGACTAGCTATGGGTGATCAAATGGTTAGGTAACTACCCGAAAACCCGTATCCCTTTGCAAATTTTTATTTTTCACGCTTTTGTGAGTATATGCGGGTTGTAATGGTGCAGAAAGTGTGTGTACTCAGGTAGTAGTGGTGCAGGGCACATACATATTCAAAAAAGTGTTTTTTTAGAATATTTGTTCAATGATGGATTGGCAAAAATAGCAAGTAAGATGGCCTGATGCCAGGTATGCATGTCTGGTGCAATTTAGGGTTATAACACCAAGGCTCTAGTGGTTGCAGTGTCCTTCTATTCAAATTTTGAATAGATTGTGAAGAGGTTGAATTTTGCAGTATGAGAGATTACCTTGTGGCACTGTTTTGGTGGGACAATAGTTGGAACTATCTCTGGTATCCTATAGAGATGAACCCCCAGAGTAACAATGAAACTATAGGGTCAAGGCTCATAAATAGCATGGTGCTTCCACATATATGGCTGGCTCAAAAGAAAATCATAGACATACAGTGGGGAAACATCACATAATAACTCATCCTTGAAGGGCTATATGTCGAATGACAATCGACACTATTGGCTGAAATGAAGATCTTGTCCCTGGAAAAGCCACCCAATTTTGTATGGTTGTAGGTGTGGTGTTTTCGACAATCCCAATTATTTGATGACCTCTGTTGAGATGAGGTTCTTCTTGATTTCACTATCAACAATAAAATGCAGTGGGGTCCCCTTCACCCACATCTGTGAATGAAAAAGGTGCTCCCCCTCTTCAAGATTTGTTGGTTCTTCTGGTTGAATTATTGTGGTTGAAACAATAGCAGTGGGATCTGTGTCGATGATTTGTCTTCTCCCATTATTTTATGAATCAGATTCTGAATCTGGTTTCTTCTCTTTTTCTTTGATCTCGACCACCAATGACTCTTTTTAGCGACATTCAACGGTGTCATGCCAGGGGATTTTGTGAAAGTCGCACCACTTTCTAGTGTCATTCTTTGTCTTTCCCTTACCCTTCTTTTCTTGTGGATTGGACTTCTTTTCGGGAGGCTGTTTGTTAGGGTCATCTTGATCATACTTTGGTTGTTACACATTTGTAAACCTGAACTCCCGTTTGTTCTAGTGCCTAAATTTTTTCTCGATTTTGACAATATATCAATAGGTATCTCCCAGTGATGATATGTCCAGGAAATCCATTTCAGTTTGGATGTACCTATGTAGAGCCCCGCAGTATTTTAGAACTATATGTCGCTCAGAGTATTTGACACCCACCTATGTAGAGCCCCTCGCAAGTTATTTCAAAACCAAATGCCACTCAAGTTATTTGATACCCATATTGGTGCAAGGTATGGAAAGTATTTTGAACTCCGAAACTGTTTGGCCACTCTCTTGCCATAGTGTGTTCCATATCATGTACCAGTCCTCATAGTTACCAAATTGGGAGGTACATTGTTCCCTGACCCATCCAAAAAATACCAAATGGCCTTGAACCCATATATTCCGTAGTAATTCTGCGGGAAAATTCTTCCCACTTTCCCACCAATATTTGACATGGGGAGATCCTTAAGGAGTGTGAAGGTGATTCTTTCCCTGTCGAAAATTATGAACATGGAAATAACCTTCTAGCATATTTTAACCATTTTTCTAAGGCACACGCGTCTATCTGACCTTCAAAGCACGCAGAATATCAAAATTTAATTTTTACCTTGAAAGGAGAGGTGCTCCAAAGTGGTCTCTTGATGAAGACGCCCTACCATTATGCTTGAAGATGTGGGAAAAATATCGATCATTCTTGTCCCTCTATCGTGTGAGAACTTTCTCAAGTCGCAAATTAATAGAATATTCTACCTATTGTCTTTATTTTATTCCACCATGGAGGATTTATTACATGCAAAATATATTTTCTCAAGAGAGACAAGCTTGAGAACCAACTTCTTGCTATAATTTCTACCTTGTCGTGGACATGCACCTAAAACGCATAAAGAGAAGCTCTACTGGATACCACCGGGACTGATAATTTTCTAAGACAAAAATGAGAGTGGAGATATAATAAGAAATGTAGATAGATATATCAGATAATCCAATAATATAAAGAGATATAAGATATAACCACTCAACACAAATATATTATCAGAATATTAATAATTTATATTACTGAGTGAAATGTACAAAACTATAGGAATATAGAGTGAAAGATCTGTTAGAATGGTGGTAGCTTATCTCCTGAAAGAAGGCAGATGTGATGGTTAAACTCATTCGAAGAATATTTTTGTTAAAATTAGGCTCCAAAGGCTAAACATAAGCAAATCCAAAACCCTAACCTCAAGAGATGAAAAGCCAAAAGTTTTGTGGACCTTGTTTTTTGTAGTTTGGTGTATCAACTTCCTGTAGGCATAACTTTGGCATAATGATCTCTCTGCTTTGGGCTTATCTTGATAGCTCATTGGAAACGTATCAACCAAAAGATTCATTTTTGGGAATCAATAAGATCCTTTAGCTATAAATGAGGTTCCCAATCATGAAAATCAACATTTATGCCCTCAAAATGGCCTCCCCGAAGTTTAGGACCATCAAAAATACTAAAATAGTAAATCAGCTAACAAACTATTTTGAGTTGTTGAATAGGGTGGTGGCTACCACATCCACCTGGATCAAAGCCGCTCTTAATATTCCATATATCATATACATCACTCAATATTTCCATCCACTTCACCTTCATCAATATAGTCTCGATACCACTTTGATCAAATCAATTTCAAGAAGCTCAATTTTGCAAGCCATGCCTAATTTCCTATTTGATGTCATCACAGTTTCAAGGAAAGGGAAATATCTTGGATTCATTCCACTATCAATGACCAAATTTGACCTAATACATAAAGAAAGTTATCATCACTTTTGATGTCGCTGATCCCCCTAACATTCAACTCCGACCAAGTTTCATGTTACGGTGAGTCTTACCATGCTAATCGCTACATTTTTTAATTGCTAAAGACCTTTGAAGTTGTTAAGCCATCAATTCCTCTAAGTTATAAAAATATTACAACATTTTCCATTTCTCGATTTAGAGTTAGTTCATTTGAATCGTAACCATCATCCGCTATTTTTAGTTCTCAAGGGAAATGTGACATCCACCATCAACAAATTTTCACTACAACATATTATTTTGTTTCTACACAAGTATCGGGTATGACTCACTTGTTTGTACAATAACTTTCCATTTCAGTTGTAGATAATGTTGGCACCTAGTTTAACTCCCCTTTGCTTTGATGTAAATACCTAACCATCCCTCTACCAACCTCTCCTATTCTTATGGCAATTTCATTAGAAACAAACATTGATGGCTTCCTCACCATAATGATGCTCCTAACCTCACACACATCAAGGGAATTTACATCACCAAAAATTTCACACACAAATATAGAAATGGATGAAGAAATAGTTAACACAAATACATCATACAACCAATATTACAGGAGAATCACACTCACCTCTTTGGCTGATAATAAAACTATGCAAAAATATCACCTAGATATCCACGCCAAGATTCAACAAAGACAATGTGTGTCATTTCATGTGGCCTAAGATAGTGTACAATGCGCACAGTGTGCACTCTGTGCAATTGAAAATCAAGAAACCCAACGTATTTACAAGGTGCATTGATGATTTTGGTCAGGACTCAACTACTTATAGGATGAAGTGGATCTCGACCATACACCAAAATCTCCCTAAAATTCTTTTCCTTGGGATCACTGAAAGTGATGGGAGGTTCCTCCAAAGGCCTCCCCATTCACATTTGAAACCATTGGAAATATCTAGCCATCCTCCCATAAATAGAGGATCATTGTATTCAAAAAAGGAAGAAATCCATAAGCATTATTATTTTTATTCAAATTTTGGAGAAAACCATGTTTTCCTTGAGCCATAGGTTGAGTATGTGTAGCATTGTGCAAGCTTTACACCTCTTGTGAAGCTAAACCTTGGGAATTTTTCATCATTGTAAACTCATCATTGGAGAGTGATAGATATATTTTTTTAGGGATCAAAGGACCCCCCATTAGGAGGAACAGGGATTCATAGTCCCATATTTATCCTATTGGTGCACTCAATTTGAATATTCAGTTCTATTGGGTAACCATTACATGTGTTCAATTTCATGCATCATTTTTTTATAGTTGTTTAGTTTAGCTTCTATTGTTTGTCATTCTTATCTTTAGCATGTTCACCAACCTATAACCATATTTTTGTTCTTCTTGTTGATTACAAAGGTACTTATGGACCTTTTCTTCACTCTTGTGAAAAAACAACCCAAACATAATGGGTTGAGTTTTCTTACAGATCATCTTACATAATGCACCGTGAGATGGAATTCAGTACCTAAAAAATAATGGATACACTTGTTTGTATTAATTTCGATGTGATCCGGGAGAACTGGTATATAGAATTGGAAGTATGTATAGGGACAATAGACTAGGAATATTTGACACGCAACTTCAAGGTAACTTTCAATTTTAAATATGATTCCCCTTTGTCGATGCGTTTCTTTGAAGATTGTCAAAACATGATATTTATATCAACATTCTTGACAAGACTAGTAAATTCTTAAGTGTAGTGCAATCTTATTTTTTGTGACTATTCATGAGGTTGTGGAATACTATAATTGTTACACATCAAAATTACTCTTCCACTTTTGATAGTGTCTCTGCGTCGCTATTACAAAGGTCGCAAGTGTCGCGATTTTTTCTCACAAGGTCGCAAGTGTCAAGCATGTTTCGCTGCGTCGTAGTGTCAAAGGAAGCATACCGCCATGACGCTCCGGTTTTGCTGTTCTATAACCCACATGTGAGAAAGACACTTGAAACAATTCCCAACATCCGATTTGGAAGAGGGAGAAATGAGTCAACAAAGCTTTCAAACCTTCCACATGAAAGCACCTTCAAAAACTGTAGCTCTTTGGAAAGAGGATCGCCCCCTTACACTATCTGAAAGCCTAATTCCATCTTGGCCAATCGTCAGGAAATGCTATAACCATCTCCCATTCTCGTGAGCCGTTATAGATTTTGGAGAGCCGGCTCCCCAAGTTTACTAGGGAGCCACAACGCTTGATGGCCTTTGAGAGCTACCTATTATGGGAAGTTGTTAAACCGCTGAGATGAATGGGGAAGCATATTTTCATTCCAGAAGGCGCTTGAGCTCCTAACCTCGACCAATCCATGATCTTAGGGCGTGTCCCCAACTAAAGGAGGCAACCCTAAACTCCCAAGGATATCTCATGGTTAAAGCCTCCGGCTATATAAGAAAGCTTTCTAATGGTGAAAGGGGATTGAAAATGAAGAATTACACCAAACTCTAAGGATCTCTTACAAGGGTGATGGAATAGAGTCAATAGGGGAAGAATGAATATGTGAAACCTATGATATTGGAGGAAACTTACAGTCAGCCAGAGGAGAGTGATCAGTGAATTTGTTTTTATCCAGGTTGTGGATTTTTTTAGGCAAGGGTTAGACGAAGGGTTAGGCAAGGTTGTGAATGTGACTTGACGAAGCTGTCACACTTGCATTTACGATTGTAAGTATTGTTGTCGCTATTCTCATTAATATGACACGCCATTCATTTCTAGTTTGTGTCTACTGTTACATGAACTTATCATTTAGTGATAGATTCATTTTCAAGCTACTGTCAATAGAGTAGAAAGTGGTCACACTATTGTTTCCTTGTCCAATGCACCCCACGAGAAAAGGATTCTCAGTGCAACTCCTGAGCTGCAAGTGTGGACAAACATCTATGGGTCGTGCACTTCTATCATCCCTTCCTTCTCATGCATTAGTTTAGATATATTTGAAAGAAATTCAGTGTCCATGTTAAGCACCTTCTGTCTTAGAGTTGAGGTTCTAGCTCTCAAGAGGAGGTCTGACTGTCTGTAGGGAGATTTTCCCACAACAATAATGTTGTTGGAGAAGACTAGGAGGATAAAGACCCAATAAATTTTCAAGTGCTAGAAACTGAAGGAGAGCGCATAGTAGATGGTCCTGAGATTGAATTTTCCATGTATGCAACGTAATTGAAAATGTGCAATGTGAATATTGGTACGAAGGATAATCCCAAGTACGCACTCATTAGAGATTACTGGAATGAAGAAACTATCGAGAATATTGTTGATTTACAACACGAATACCTAGAACTTTTCCCAACTACATTCTCATAAAAGAAAGGGATTGTTTGGGAGCTAGGGGAGATGAGGATCCCTTTGAAGTTGTATTCCAAGCCAGTGAAGTAGAGACCGTACTGATTGATCCTAGTATATAAGTAGAATGTGAAAACAGAAATAGATAGGATGTTGGAAGCTAAGATTATTGAACTTGTTATCCCCGCTCTAGGGATAACCCAAGGGAGATCATGTCTTTAGGCCCACCGGTTCTAGACATGGAGTAACAAGATTTGGAAATTTGAGAATGGCCCCTGAGGGCCCATCTTCTCTCCTTCATTTCATTTTACCAAAGAAGAAGTAGTATCCATCCAATCGGCCTGGTCCTGAAGTAGCAGAAGTCTTGCTCCATGAGGTAATGAGTCCGGTATCATGGTATTTTTCCCACTTTTGAAGAACTTGAATACGTTGCATTGAATTCTTCTTCATTTGCTGTTTTTTCTTGAAATTTTGTTATTTCTATTTGTTCATACTTGGAAGGGGGACATGGTTCCCTAGTAAGTTGATCTCCCTTTTAGGATGAGTTTCCACCAGGGTCTCACAGGAAAGGTCATCGCTCGCTCCTCTCCATACTCCATACTTTTCACTTTCCATGTTTATTCCTCGGCTATCTCCCCTACCTTTGTTTTGGGCATTTTCAATGGCCACACTAGGAAGGGGTTGTACTTTCCGTAAGAAGCTGGCCCAAAGTCATAGAGGGTAAAAGTAGTCGGTTGTTGCGATCCAAATGCCGAAACCTTGGAGCTCTTCCACCCGTGACTTCTAATAAAGAAATGAAAATATTATCAAGAAGAAAAGGGGACCCATAAGATACATGTAAAACACCTCAAGGTACCATTTGCGGATAGGAGGTCCCATCACCTAGCCAGCCTACATGACCATACAATGTAGCCAGTATTTATCAATCTCTACCACCCAATTCAGTCACCAAACCAAGTAGTGGCCTGCGGCTCCAGCCACATCAAAGGGCTCTCATCACCTAACCATCCCTTCATCTCCGGAAACACGGTGGACAACACCATCACCCCAGTCATCAAGCCAAGACAAGGTTCTCAACTCTTTCTAGCACAAACAAAAGATCAAAATAACCAAAGCTAAGAATAAAATCCAACGAATGAGATAGGAAACAATTGCATTTCATGACAAGGTGCAACTCACCCTACAAAGGAATCTACATGTAAGACTTACATTTCCTGCTATTACTACACCCCATGCCCAAACACTTACCCCGCCACCCTCATACACTTACATGACTTAGATTGGCTCTCACCTGGGAAACAACCCAAACTTAAGGGAGGTTAGCCCAATAGGGACATCCTTAGACTTTCTCCAAACTAAACTTGTCAAATTACATAACCACTTTTGAGCATTGCTAAGGGGGTTTGATGCACATGTTTAAGTAATTTAATTATTGGATGTGATTTTACATGCTATGATCACTGTGACATATGAACCTCTCTAAAGGGTGCACTCCTTGTTTTCTCTGCAGGACCTTCCCCGGTGGACATGTACATGTGAGGGAATGATTAGCTTGTGCATTCATGAGGGATTAAATCCCATGTGATGGATGTTTGCAACCCTAGCTAGGGGTAAGAAGAAACTAAAGATTTGCACCAAGAAAAGGAAGGATGTCACCCTTGGAGGCACCTTGGAAGACCAATGCCTAGGGGGATCTTTCTCTTCCCTATAGACATTGGCCCTTAAAGGCCCAATACATCACCAACATGACCCTGGACGTCACCCACAGCTGGTTTCATTTGGAGGTGGCCCAGCAGCCAGTGGCACTGCAGGGCATCACATTTGCGCCTTTGGAGGCTGCTGCTCTACATTATAAGTCTACTGTTCCACCTTAGGCCTCAACATCCCCCTAGAAGGACATGATGTCACCATTGGAAGTTTTTTTAGATGCTAATTAATTTTATTTATGTAAAAATTGGATTTTAATGCAATTTGGTTGGTCATCTTTAATTTTGGACCTCCAATACTTATTAAGGCTCAAATTCTTTTGTATAAATAGAGATAAGTATTCCCTCATTTTAACATAACAAATCACACAAGAGGGAGAAAAGGGACTGAAATTTGCACCCTATTTAGGGTTGAGGTGCACCTCTCCTGGAGTCTTCTACTTGCAACTTGGATCAAATTTCGTGAAGTCATTTGGTAATCTAGTGTTTTCATGAATGATTATTCTTGGTGAAGTAAGTAAATCTACTTTTTGTCAATATTACTTTTTGAATGGTTATGGTACAATTTATTTCTCATGATAAAAGATTATGAAATTGCATGTTTGTTAAACTCTAGAAGTGAAGAACTTAAGCTACTACTTCTTCACTTTGTATTTACTAGAATTTTTCTAATTGGTTTATATTGTCAGGCCTCTAAAGCCTTAAAGTGCTAGCACTTTAGAGGTTTTGATTTATTGTTGTTGCATCTAAATATATTTTGTAATTATCTAAGAAGGAGGGAAACCACTAGGGCCTAGGGAAGCTCCATTCTAGTAGTTCACCTCCCTAAAGATTGAATCCTAGAAGAATTAAGTTACTAATCTTCTAAAGATTCATCCTTTACTTGGATAAACATAATCATTTTGTTGCTTACTCCAAATTAATGTCGCTGAAATTTTGGACTCCATAACCCCTAAAATGCACTAGTCTTTTTACACTTCTTTTGCTGAGAGATCAAACCAACACCTCAAACCTTGAATTTTATAGCCTTCACTAACTAAATTGACCCCAACCCAAATTTCAGACAACCAAATTACTATCTGCTATGGCAAATCACTACTACAACCATATTGATGCAGTAAATTTTCCACATAATCTAAATTAAATTCTAGATAAACACCTCTAAACTTGCTCGTGACACTCGATTATCAATCTACCTAATAAATGCTATATTTTCACTGTCTTTCGCTAACTTTCCTTGAGAGAAGCCATTTCGAAATTGTTACAAAATAATTCTTGGTGTTGTAAATTGTCATTTAGCTACAATTTTATATCAGCTAACATACATTTCAAAGGTTTATTGTTTCATTGAAGTGTTAATATCATTTTGTACTTTTTGAACCTTACATTTTCCCGCCATTGCCCTTGTTCTAATGTACACTCATCTATTAACATTTTCTCGCCTCCAAGATAGGTACCACATTTCCTTGGAATTGAGTGACCAAAGGAGTGGGGTGCATTTTGCATCCCTTTCTTTAGCTCTCATCATCCCCTTTAGGGTCACCAGGGACATCCCTTGGGGTAGTTTTAACACACTTCCAAAACAAAGTGCCGGCCTCTATTACAGGATACAAAGTGATAATTAACCCCCTTGTTATGCCAATATTGTTTCACTTGCCTTCGGATTTAGGCGAGTACATATTGTGCGGTAACATTTTTGGCGTTGTTGCTATGGAACATCGAGTCAATCTTACTTGAACGACAATTATTCGGCAATCCTTTATCCAAAGCCTTCATTTAACAAATAGCTACCTAGTAACTCCATTGAGGGTGTGATCCTCTATCCATTTCATAATCTCTGAGTTTATTTGTGACCTTAATCGATGATGACCCTCAGAAGACATCAAGACTTCACCTTATTATCCTATATATTTCCCACTGGCCCCCATGACTCCTCCTAAATGGGCTCCCAAATAACTCTTTGACACTTTGGACTTGGCTAATATCCAAGGAGGATTGCATGATATCCCTAAAGATGTAGACTCATGGATACCCAATTTTTTAAGAGAGGTTGGGGCTTATGGTGACACACATTGGACCAAATTTTTGTGAGAGTTACGTGAATTCCATTATTCTTGGGAAAGAAAATCATGACACGTTCATGAGACTTTCTTTGCCTCACTCATTGGAAATGCAGGAAAATGGAGAACTAAACTCTCGAGCAAAAGCCTCACAACCTCGTGGAAGGTTTAGAACATCGTTTTTCACAAAGGTGGGGTATGATGGAAGATATGGCCTCCCTTTATTCACAATATCTCAAAACTTGTAAACAAAGCGATGAAACTGTTAGGGAATTTAATGAATTGTTTAATAACTTTACTTTCTAATTGAGTCCAAATTCTTACCAGAGCTTATTCTCATCAATACTCAATTTTTTTGAAGGAAACTTCCAATCCATCCTTAGGAACCAATTCCATACAAACCTCAAGGAAGCACAAGATTGTGCTTGCCTGATTGAAGAAAATATCAAATGGAGAAATACCATTCCCCATGTCATTCTTCTTCATGACCAATATGATATCTTATGGTTCAATGAGGAAAAAATGGAAGAATAAGAAGCCATGACCTCCCGTGATATTTTAAGATTATTGTTGTCATTGATGTCAACCCTACGGGTTTTGGACGCAAGATTGATGAAGGTGGTTTGGACATGAAGGAAAATGCACATGCATACAACACCCATGGATGGATAGTATACATCATGTTGTTTTCGCTAAGGTGGCACATCCGGGTGTGATTCGCGATCAAGTGGTTGAGTTTTAAATTGCATGAATAATTTAACCAATTGAGAATTAATGAAAGAATGAGGAGAAGAGGATTATATCAGTCAAAAACACATATGACCAAAACAATAATAAATGCTAAAACCATAAGAACGCGGTGCTGATAATGGAGTTCTATTAACAAGTTTGCTTCAATGCACCCGCGCCTTTCCTGCGGGGGGAGGCTTCTCATTTCGCCTCAAGTACTCAAAATCACATCCTCAACAATGCCCAAAGCATACAACACTCCATCCGGTCTGTTGTCCCGCATCCTCAGCGTCCCAATACAAGAAATCCAAGACGCAAAATCCCATGCCCAAGCCTAAAATCCATCCCACGCTGTTTCCGGCACCTCAAGGGCTTCCCCTCAACAAATTGTCTCTTTGGCTCTGGACCTCCAAAGACAACTCCCCAAAATGACACCTTGGCCCTTCAAACGCCCCGGTTTATATAGGAATGGAGCTACCTTCTCATCCCCAACTTCCTCCAACCCATTCCAAAACGCCCAACATCCCCAAAAATAGAGTAACTCGCCAATAATAGCCCACCAATTAAAACCAAATCCGTTACCAACCAAAACCCACCCCTTTATGTAACACCCGGCTCAGCCCCCAGCTAAAAAGTGTCCCCCTTTATCCCAATATTGGTGCCATAGGCCGCTAAGCTACCGGGCCACCCATCTATCGGCGCTGGTTCCCGGAATTTCGGTCATATGGCGTATTGTTATAGAACTGTGGCTTTAACTGTCAATTGGCATGCGAGTTTGTTTGTTGGTTGGCCCCGGTCCGACTGGCCCGATCCCGGGCCGGCTTAACCCCGTGATTGCTTGAAACTCCCCGCCACATAGGACTCGGGTCTCGCGGCATCTGCTTTCGCGGGCGCGAGTTTACGCCAACAGGGTTAGCCAAGCCCCAACCCGTTTTCCCGCGTTTCAAAACTTAACCCCAATTCAAATAACCTTTATGCCAAATACATACCAAGTTCCGCCTACATGCTTGCCAGCCCACATAGACCCGCTCGCCTGTCGGGAGGTCATGGGTTCAATCTCCTCCGGTTTCACCAAACCCATTTTTACAATGAAAGCGACGGTTAATATACAAGGCTACCGTGGCACTCGTGAGTGGGCCACGCATGCTTTTAAACCAACGGATCGCGGCTACATGTCGGCTTGTGCTTGGCCTCAAGGCGGTGTCGCCACATCAACCACCCCGTTATTCAAGCACGCCACCGCTGCATCGCCAGCCATCCGTCATAGTGGTTCCGCCACGCCAACAGGACGCTGGCTGCGCTAATGTCACCTGCGGAGTGGTGACACGGTCACCTTCCTAACATTGGTCACTGCATGCCACTGTGCTAAATCCATACGCACATCGTGGTCATGGGCCCCGGGTGATGCTAATGCGGTCCTCCAGACGGTCCCGCTTAATGTCGCTCTTTCATGCTGCTTGCCATGCCGCTATCTCCGCTCGCCACGTGTCACTATTCCGTTAATCCATCGACGCCAGTATCGCCCTCGCCACATCACCAGACGGATCGACATCGTGTTTGTACTGACCGTATCGACAAAATAGCCAAGATCCAAAATTTTGCCCTCGCTTGGCTCGGCGATTGACGCGATATCTTCCTCATAATGGACTCCGTTTATGTATAAAAAATTATACCACCCTTAATGAGGGAAGACAAGTCTGGACGTCAGGTTTTGTCGGATTCCGAAGAATTTCATTTTTGAGCATTTTTCAAGCTCCACGCTTCGATCTCTGTTTTCAGATCACATCGCCACATGGATCCTCTCATGGTTGAGGAGAAATGAATTTTGAATATGGAAAAGAGAATTGGAAGCATAGTACATGTAGGCCCCCAAGATAATTAAAGAAAAGAATTACAAATAAGAAAGTGTCAGTTCGGACCTAATGTTGTAAGGCAGAAGTGACATAAATGGTATCAACAAACATCATTATACATTCATTTGATGTTGAATTTCATAGGAAATAAGAAGAAAAGAAGGTCGATTTCAAGGAGGATGAAGTCTTTGGTGATGTGTCCTAAGGTACAAGCCATTTTCAGGTCATCTCACCATTTTTCATAACTTTTATAAAAGAACGATCTAGATGGTGAAATCGCTATGGTATTGAGAGAATACATATCAAGGTACCCTCATGGCAAAAATTTCAGCCTTTGATTCACTATAATTATGGGAGATACACCCGGTGGAAGATAGGGTTTGTGACTATCCTGAAGCTATCAATAAATGTGTGTTTCGGGTAAAACAGCCATAACTATTCATCAAGAATCCAAATGAAGTGGGACAAATTTCATTGGAAATAGTATGGATTTTAGTTTCTGTGTGAGAGTTTCATAATCAAATGTTAATTATTGATAATGTATATCCTCGCAAGTTCACTCCTAACAGAACTGATAATTGAATAAAGTCTAACATTCTTTCTATAACCTCTTTAGGGAGGATCTATGAGTGAAAATTGAGGAGTTTCAGAGAATGCATCGAGTAATATTATCTAAAGGATCAGAAAGTACTCCAAGAACTTGGAAGAATTGCATAAATTGAATTCTCGTGAAGTATCACGTTCTATGTAATGATTGGTTGATGGTGATGATTTAATGTAAAAGTTTCATTATCTCTCATATATTCAAGTGGGAAGGAAGGGCAAGGATAGAGAGTTCAAATCCTTTATCATTGAGGATCAAAATTTCCTCTTTGAGTACTTGGAGGTTTATCCCTCCCTTTACATTTGGAAGCTGTAGCTACCTTTGGAAGTCATTACTTCCCTTGAACAATAACTATTGATTATTTCTCATATATTGTGCATGGTGTATTATGGGGTATTGGTGTAACTCTTATACTATTGTTCATTTCTCATTGGATACAGTTGAATGGTTTAAGTATAAGTTGGAAAAGGTTTTAAAATGTACTTGATACTGATTCACCCCCCTCTCAGTATCAACAGATATACTGGAGGTAAACGATGAGATTAAGTTGGATATTCTCCCTAAGTGAATCAGTACTTGAAAGAATGTGTTTTCAAACATGAAAGATGCCTGGATGTTTTCAAAACAACATGAGCCCCATGAGGATCTAGGTGCCCCTGAAAATGTCTTTGGAGATTAGGAAGGTGAGAAAGAAGACATTGAATGTTTACCTTCAAAAATCATTGAGGAAGATGACTTCGAGGAAGAATCCCCGATCATTTTTCATGTTGGAATTATTGGAACAAGATGCAGTGAACCCAAACCTTTTTATGTTACCCTCCACATCAATTATTTTCTTTTCCATAATTGAATTTTTGACCCAGATACTTCTAGAAACATTATGACTCAAAGGGTCATGCACCAACTGGGACTTAGTATATCACAACCATATAATGATACATGAGAAGGTTTTACATGTGATCTTATCAAAGACTTAGTGGTTTCCTTCCATGCTTTCCCTGATGTCTCTTTCAAGATCGATGTACTAGTAATGGATGCATTAAGTAGTTGGGGAATATTTCTCTACAAAGACTTGGTAGAAAAACTAGGTGGAGGATTCCAAGACCAAGGATCTAAATCCATCATTCCCTATCCCGAGGGAAGATTTTTCACCCTTCATGAGGAACCTATCAATGTATGCCTCATTGCCTCATTGAAGCTTCCAAAGAACCCACTGATCAATTATTTTGTGTAAACAATGGAGTAGAGATCTGGTTTGTTCAAGGAGGAGACTCCAAATATGAGCCTTGTAAAACTTCTGAAGGAATATGGACCCTAGAATTTGATGGTAATCACTCAAGTTTTGGCTCAGGGGCAGGCATCGTCTTAATTTCCCCTTCTAAAAAAACCTTGTACTACTCCTATAGACTTGTGATGGCTATTTATGGGTTGACCCAGGTTCTGACTATAGGATTACCAACAACCCTTCGACCATCAGCCCTTCTGGCTACCAGAAGGAAATACAGCGCATAGAGTGCACTGCATAGTCTCACCCAAGATGGATTCAATGGGTGGTTGCATGACTCAGGAGTTTGAAACCATGAGATGGGATGTGATTCTCTCTTTGGGGCATTAGATATACTCAATTGTTATACCTAAAACACCCATTTACAATGCTAACCCTAGTTGGATCGTATTTTTGACCAATGACATGAATATTCCAATAGAGATTCATTAACCATTATAACAACATATACCAAATGACACATATTCATTTACTGCAACATAAGATTCAGAGTTGAATACTAACCATGACCTTCATACATTTAGTGTTGTTCTACATGCTTCATTAGTTTATATTTAGTGCGTAGTATTATTGCCTTTATCATTTTAACATGTTCATCATAAAAATAATTAAAGAAAATATAATCAAAAGTACTGCAAAACTTCACACATAACCCAGATATACTGTGGTTCACCCACTCCTGGGGCTACGTCCACAAATATGAGTCGCTTTAGATCTTTATTAATCTTCCTGCAAAATCTAGTGTCACTCACTATACATTTCTTCCTCCATTACAATTGATCTCCACAGATCGCAATAGTCCTCACAAAACTGAGAACTTCTAACCAATATATCAATCAACCAACTAACGAACTAACTCTTTCCATGGTCCAAATATATTCTACTTATAAAAAAAATGGGATTGATCCCTTACAAGAACCCTAAACCTAAGTGGATTAGGTTTTTCCACTTTCAAACTGACTCAATCCTGGCTATTCCATGATCCAACCGTTCTCCAAGTCGGCGCTTTTCCACTTTCCAACTGCTCCACAATATTTTGTCGACTTTTTAACTTCTTTTCCTCGGCCCTAGTTTCCTCTATTTTCGGTGATGCTTTTCCTCTATTTTTGGTGTGCTTCCCATTTTCCGACATTGCCTTGATTTCTTCAAAAATTCCTTGATTTTCTTCCAAATCGGCCTACGCCAATAGGCCCCCAACACTGACATCGTGAATCATCTCGAGTCACTCACTGACTCCTACATATTTTGCTGCATGTGTCAGTGCTTCATACATCTCTACTACTTGTTGGAATTGACCCTGAGCCTAGTTGCTTTTTTCCTCCATGGCTTCTACCATCTGCATGGTGACTGGAGGTTTCAATATTTCTCCCCTCTTCAAGCCTATCTACTCCACCTTTGATTTTTCTACATCGATATCCATGACCAATCGCTCAACCTTTTCCTGCATAGGCTCCAACTGAGCATGCCTTGCAATTTTTTCTTCCTGCACTTCCCTTTATTCTGACCGTAGACTCTTCATTTCTGCAGCTGTTTTAATTTTTTCAGGCAGTGACATCGTCTTCTGTCTCTGTTTCAACTCTGCCATTGCTACATGGACCCTATCCTCCTTTCCTTGCAGCTCCTACAAGCTTCCATCTTCTTGTAACTATGTCCACAGTTGGCCACTTTTCTCCAACATCTCTGTCATATTATGTATAGTCTGCACTATATTATCTTCATATTCTATTGCGCCTTTCTCTCATTGTTCTCTTACTTCTGCAGGAGTAGTGGATATTGTGCGCTCCTCTAGCTCCTTTATTTGGCTCTTATACTGCTCCAAAGCCTAAACTATTTTCTTCATCTTTTCCTTTGATGATACTTCCTTTGATCCTACACTGTCCGAGATGGTTTGAAACAATGCCAATGTGTTTCTCCATCTCTTATGTCTTATGTTGTGCTAAATTCTTCTCCTACCCTTCTTGGATAATTTTTTCCTTCAATGTGATTTTATCCTCCTATGTTGTTTGTAAGTTTGTCGCATCTAACCTTGCCCTGGACTGGATTTCCTGTGCAACATTGATATGTAATTTGTACAACTCCTTTGTCGGGATTTTCGGCAACCCCAATTCCAATGTCTCTATCTCCTTTAGAGGCTTTTGTGTCACCTCCTCGTAAATGTACAACATATCCAATGTTATAATGAAATTTTTGCTCCCCTACGCTATGATTTGTATTATTTCCCCTGTTGGCATTCCCTCCCTAGTCTTCATTGGTGTATCATTTTCACTACTTTTCCCTGATCTTTGATTGTTCTAGAACATTTTTTACCTCCTGCACCTGCTCAATAATTGAATCTCTATGCTTCTCTCCATTCTGCCAATCCTCTGATAGTCGATATTCAATAGTTGTAGCTACTAGTTCGACATCATCTTTTTTTAGTATGTGTGAGGTGGTTTCCTATGGGCCTTTTCCTTCTTCCTTGAGCCACGTTCTTGCTCCCTTGTTCTTATATTTTTGGAATATGTTGGCTCATATGTCTCCGGCATGCTTGTATCCACCCTTGTTTCCTATCGAACTTCTTCTTCCACAGGTATATCACGTGTTTATGTTCTCACTTATGTTGCGCACACCTATTCTCTTGTAAATCCTAGTGTCTTTCATGTGCACGGTGGATCCTATATGGAACCACCATGTGGTTTCTTATGCTCCCTTTGTTTCTTTTGAGGTGGATTTATTCCCTCCACTTGGCCTCGTGCTATATTCTTCTTTTTATCACACCATTTATGCATGTATGTTGAGTAGGGACTGTTCTTTCCTGTGTCTTAGTTTATACTGTTGGCATTCTCCTTGGACTTACTGGAATCTTCCATGCCTCAAGACACTCCTAGACCTCCATTTGTATATCATGTGTCATCACACAGTATCTTAGTTGCATCCACTCCTTCCCTGGATCCCTCTTCACCTGTAACCACAAGCTGTGGTGCATGGCCTAAAAATTGGCAATCTGTCCAAACTCTTGGATTGTCTCAGGTGAAATCCTCCATGTGTTGGATAACTAGTTATGGATCTCTGAAATGTATAAATAAAATACATCACTATTCACCTTCTTCTTCTTCGAGTTTGTTGTGCTCCACAAGCAATTGTACCAGGTTGCGCCACACTTTCCTAATCTCTGAAGGAACATATTATACACCATTTATTTCCAACCTACAAGTGCAATGAGGATGAGTAGCCATGAGTAGTGGAACTCAGAGCCCCAATATTTTGTATCCTTACAGTCTTCTAGGAAATAATTAATCAAATAAGGGGCCCAACTCATCAAGCTCCCCTTCACGCACTGCACTGCAGTCGCTACCACTTTTGTTGGTACTTCTTCCTTGCTTCATTTGCACATTAATTTACATCCTAGAAACCTTGTGGAAAATATTTTCTCTGGATCATTTATGTCTCTAATCTTGATCCCCCTATTTCCTTTATCCATGCCATATTTTTCCTCAATTTCATCTGAAATGGCCTTTTCTTTAGTCCTATCCTCTAGATATTATTTTGGCTTCTCCCCATCTGTGGGTAGCCCAGTAATTGCAGCTATTAAGTCCACATTGATAGGCACTGGCCTATCCATCCATAAAACACCTCCATGCATCATTTATAGGAGATGTTTCACAAATCTATTTGTAAATGTGTTGAACCTGCACAAAATAGATCTAGCTAGAAAATACTACACACATTTGCAGAGAGAAATTGACAAAGAAGAAACAAGAGAGAAAGAATGGAAGAATTCTCATTAACCGTATTCCACACACTCAAAGAGTGAATAATTTACAATAGATGTAGAATACATGAGTAACTAATGAACCATAGTGGTGTTCTAGAGTGATCTGGACACACACCAGCAGTTATGGGAGTAAACTGCCACCTAGTCTAGTCTCTTAGGTAGTTACAGGAGTGAACTGCCACCTAGTTGAGTTAACTAGTCAACTAGTCTTCATTTAACTGACTGAATACAGAGTAGTGAGGAGTTAACTCAAGGAAACAAGTGTAATGCACCAGTCTGGTGATGATCCCAAGGCAAGTTCGCAGTAGTTGGTGATGATCCCAATGTTGCATGGTGACAAAACCAATGCAACATCTAAACTCAACTCAACTAGTCAAACTGAACTGTCAACTGAAAGAGAATATTCTCCAGGTGGAATATTCTCCCCTAAAATATAGGAGAATGGGTAATGACTAATTATGACTAATAAACAAGGAATAACCTTAGGAAAAGGAAATCCTAGGTGTGTGTGACGTAACTCCAACACCCCCCCTGAACATCACTATGGTGAAAATAAAGAATGGGTCCCGAAAACGAGGCCATGTTAGGTATCCAAATACAAAAGATACACTAAAATAAATGAGGAAAGAGGGAAAACCTCATGGGAAAACCCCCCCTCAAATTACAATGCATAAAAAAAAAATGAGAAGGAACAAAAAGCAGTTGCTAAGCAACCTTGTCCTTCACTCCAAGAAGACCTCGCAAATGTAAAAGTTTGTGCTCGTTGAAGATGTAGATGTCTTCACAGATATGATAAAGTAGATGCATCATTGATATTTCCACACATATCCACTTTATATTCTTGTAATGAAGAATATCCAAATAAAGTTTGGATGAAATTTTGAAAACCGTGCGGCCGTTTCCGGAAAAACGCTGAAATTTTGTTGATTTTAAAATGATCATAACTTCACTTTCCGGACTCCGTTTCGGACGATTTGTTTTTTGAAATTGGATATTTTCCCGAGAGGAATTCAAATATCCAATTTGTTTCTGCAAACAGTTCTCAGAAAATATCAGAATTCAGTTTGATTTGCGCAGCTCTCTTTTTGTCTCCTGAGATGCATGCATGGTGCATGAAAAAGTGTCTGCATGTGACTCCTGAGATGCATGCCATATATATTCCACATGAATTTCAGAAAACAAATCTGAAATGGAGTAGACAACATCTTCAATTAATGGAATACAAATTTATGTAGATACTTGTGTAGAAGGCTCTTCAAACTGAGATGATTTATCTTCCAGTGGCTTTTCTACATTCTCTATCTTGTCAACATTTTGCATGCATTCTTCCTTATTCCCAAATAAAACCTCCAATATTCTCCATAAATCATTTCGAGTGAATTCTTGTGAGTCATCATATACTTGATGGAGAATTTCAGAAGAAATAAAATAGAGGATACATCCTATGGCCATTTCTTGTCTATTGAGAAAGTCATTTTTCTCATCGACAGAATCAGGCTCTACTTTCATTGCCATAGTTATTTGGTACAAGCCTCTACATCTGAGCATAAGAAATTTTTTTGGCTTCCATTCCAAATAGTTATGAGACGTGAGAAGTATTTTTGGCAAATAATCCATCTTTTTGTTGTCTTCAATCTTTTGTACATGAAAAAAAAAAAATTGGTGTAGCTTTTTCTTAGCAGTCTATCGGCTCTGATACCATGTAAATGTGTTGAACCTGCACAAAATAGATCTAGCTAGAAAATACTACACACATTTGCAGAGAGAAATTGACAAAGAAGAAACAAGAGAGAAAGAATGGAAGAATTCTCATTGACCATATTCCACACACTCAAATAGTGAATAATTTACAATAGATATAGGATACATGAGTAACTAATGAGCCATAGTGGTGTTCTAGAGTGATCTGGACACACATCAGTAGTTACAGGAGTAAATTGCCACCTAGTCTAGTCTCTCGGGCAGTTACGGGAGTGAACTGCCACCTAGTTGAGTTATCTAGTCAACTAGTCTTCATTTAACTGACTGAATAGAGAGTAGTGAGGAGTTAACTTAAGGAAACAAGGGTAATGCGCCAGTCTGGTGATGATCCCAAGGCAACTTTGCATTAGCTGGTGATGATCCCAATGTTGCATGGTGACAAAACCAATGCAACATCTAAACGCAACTCAACCAGTCAAACTGAAGTGTCAACTGAAAGAGAATATTCTCCAGGTGGAATATTCTTCCCTAAAATATAGGAGACTCGATAATGACTAATTATGACTAATAAACAAGGAATAACCTTAGGAAAAGGAAATCCTAGGTGTGTGTGAAGTAACTCCAACACTGTTGATATGTTTACCGCGTCCAAAGTGTGGTATATCTAGTAAGTTCATAATCCATGTGTTGTAGATCCCTAGGATCCACTGCACAGGTTCCAACAACGGCACACCTGATGGGCCCTCTCCTTTACTTTCCATGTAGTTGTGTTGCACCAAATCTAGGAATTTGATGGTATCTGCTACATCTTGGTCTGAGTACTTGAGGTTTTTCACACCTCCTATCATTTCATCATCTGCTTTCAATCCATCTGGGATCTTTGGAATTATTATTGTCAATTTTTCCTGTGCACACGGTATCCCTTGCACACTGCTTTCAGAGCAAGCTTTATTTTTCCCTCACGAGAATGACGCCCCAACCTCCGGTACACCCTCTTGATCTATTTCTTGTTCTTCTTCCAGCTCTAGGACCTGCTACACTGAACCCATGGCCTTTTCTTCATGTTGTGGCTCTTCTCCTCTCGACACCTCAGACTCTGTTCTTTCTGCGTCTTCCTCAGGCTTCTCGACCTTTTGCAATGGGTTTTCTTCTTCCTCCACCTATGTGCTATGTGGCTCATACTCTGGTGTATGGATTTCATCCACATAAATTACTATAGGCATGCCCTATGTCCCTGTTGATGTCACCCGAGGGTTGCTTCTAGTGTTTTCATCGGCCGTACTTGGCACTCCAACTCGTGGTGGTGACATATTACTAAAATTCGAATTGTTGTGCTACAAATCTCAACCTATTGTCAAAATTTCTCACTCTCTCATGCTTAGGGTTCGCTCTTCATTCTTCTCCTTAGCTAAAAACCCAAATGACAACATTTTCCCCCTTTTTACAACTTTATAGCGAGATGACGTACTTACAGTTGTTCTGCACTGACAGTTTTCACTTTTTCCTACGTGCTACACTTTTTTACCTATCAACTACTTCCCAGTATGCAATATCTTCAACACTAGCTTTTTTGCGATGCACTGTTAATGCTAACAATTCTATTACATCAAAAACCTTCTATTGTTCTCCTATGTTTTTGTCTTTTTGTTACATTTCTTCTTTTTATGAATTTTTGTCTTTTTCTTCTAACAACTACTATATGCAACATGTACAATCATGCCTCCTCTTTTTGTTTTTACCTCAGGTTGTTAGTTCGACTGTCTTGATACAACTTCAGTTGACTGCCATTCACCAGTCCTCTGAGATTCTTTTGTGCAAGATCTTTCAGTTGCACAACACCTCCATTTGTGATGGCCTTTACCCGATAAGTCCCTAACCAATGCATCTTGACTTCCCAGTGTGTTGTAGATACATGTTGTCATAAAGGAGAACTAGACCTCCTTCCTTACATATTTTCTTCTTTATGTGCCTATCATGCCAATCTTATCCTTC
>SNQJ01S0037551.1:92457-104208 GCA_010110895.2 Picea sitchensis | reverse complement strand
GGGTCTCATTGTTCTTTTTGTCTCTATGTTCCTATGCTTATAAATTTAGTTGTTATTTCATTTCTTGGTTTAATTCTTAGTTGTTGTTTTATATTTCTTTTTCTAACCCTTTTCCTTGCAGTTGTCCTGCTCAGCAGACCCAACTGAGCTTGCAAGCACCTCTATTTTTCTCACTAAGGTGACGAAAGAGGTGCAACACCACTAACTATATGCAAATACTTATTCATTGTCCTACCCTACTTGAGAAAGGAGAAAGCCTTTTTTTTCAAGTATAGGAAAATTTCCAGTGAAGCCATGTGCATAACAGGGTTAGAAATATATCCATACTCGGGTTTAAAATATAAATTTTAATGCATACCGAAGTATGAAGGACCAACTGCTTTAATGATGAGATCAAACAATAATGAAAATTAACAGAGTAGTGTGACCTGACAACTAATTGGAACCATCTTTCAATAGGATCAAGATATTCTCATTTCCCTTCTTTGTTTAGGTCACACAGCATGTCCTCTTTTTCCATTCCACGCAGAGCATTTTCTTCAAGATGATTGGTCTTTAAGGTACATACAGGATCTGCTAAGAGGCATGCTAAGAACTCCTCAATATCAGGTTCTAATGGTTGCTCTCCATTTCATTCTATCCATGATTCTTGAGTCTCCTCAACAAATTGACAATAGTAATCCAAAGGGACTTCTAAATCTTCTTGTGGAAAGACAACTAAATTCTTGGCTACTGTCAAGATATGCTCTTCCTGAGAGGCAGTTATTACAACTACTGCTAGAATGGGAGAAAGTTCTTGGAGGAACATTCTTCAAGATCGTGATCATCCTTGAATTACTCTAGTTGGTTGATGATCCCTGTCTCGCATCACAACTTAGTACTCGGGGGTTCTTACAGCACCCCAAAAATAATTTATCATCAAAGATTTGAATATTAAAACTAAGAAATTAAAACTATTTGCAAAAATAAAACACACCAAACTTGAACTCCTTGCATTACTGGGACCCTTCTATCACCAGGTTATCAGTTCGCACAAGTTAGCCCATCATGAAAACAAAATTTTGCATAAAAGAAGGAAAAACACACTTTCATCAAAAGAAGAAAGGAGAACCTAACTTTGGAGCAACCCCACCAAAGTGGATGCGTAGGCTCTTCCCACACGTCTTACCATCTTCTCTCCACCCTTAGGTCATCCATGAAACCAATCCAAAATCATTAAATTCAAATGCTACCTATTACCGTTTACAACTACCCGACAACGACGCCAAAATGTTGGTGTATAAATATGTTCAATATATATCTTACACTCATTTAAATGTCAATCCGGGATTCATAATCAATAGAGTTGATGCACTATATGTGTCGATAACGGATAGGTTCCTATGTCTGATGAATATATCATAAAGAAGAAACAATCAATACCAATACTCTGTTTTACAACTTTTTAATCTATCTTCCTCACACAACTTAAAGATCAGAAAACAAAAATCATAAACATAATCCAACAAGCATGTGATCTAAAGATTTTTTCTCAGGTAATGAATCTGTCCATTCAAAGGCTCATGAAATAAAAGATATGGACTTTGAATCTATCCCCTATAGCAACTAAACTAATTAACACTCTGTTTTAGGATATCCTAATGCTTCACACAACTTCAAACCTAGAAAAGAAAACTGATAATAAAACTTCTCAATGAAAACAATCAATCAAAGGATTCTATCTTAAGGAACAAGTCTTATTCATTCCAGGCTCATGAATTAAAGAGATGAATTAAGATCTTGTTTCCTGTAGCAATCAAAAAAGTGATTAACAATCAACTCCAACCACTCTTGAAATCGAAATCAATTCCAACTTCTTGCAATTCAAACAACTAGTACAAGGAACAATCAATATAATTAAGAGGCTTCATTACAGAACATGAAGTCCTATTATTTCTGTACCCACTAAGAACACTATTGTCTCACAATTAGAACATAAATATTTGTTTACTAAGCAATCCCACACATCATATTCTTAAATGTTATCCTACAGGAAAATAAAGGAAACTAACTGCTCACCCTAATTCAAAAGCAAGAGATTCTGTGTTGAATATTTAAAATGCATTTAAAAGAACATTAACAAAACATACTTGTTAAATACTCACACAATCAGATAAAGAATATACATAGAGGTTTACATTAGTTGGGATGATGGGCCCTTGTCGAACCAACAAGGTTCCTCTAAAACGATAGCAGACTAAAGCGTTATATTCATACCCAAAAATTGCACAAACAACATCTACATTCCTTCAATTGATTAAGTGGATCAAAAACTCAACATTTCATTTCCTAGCATAACAATGTATATCATTCTCCAAAAACAAATCTTACATCATAGTAATTCCTCTCCCCTTCCAGTACTCCTTCCTTCATATTTATAGAAGAAATTTCAATGGGAATGGATCAGAACAAATTCCCCAACTCAGAATTCGTTCAAATTGTTTATGCACAAAATCTGGGATTTTCACCAGATATTACAAATTGGGGTTAAATATCCTTCGATATCTCTTTGTCCGTTGTGAATGTGTAGAAATGATTTATGGGTTTGGTAGCTGGATATATTTTCTAAAAACACATTGGATGGTTTTGTAAGATATTCCTCCATATGCACGAAAATCAAGGCGCAATATGGCAATTTATAAATATTTGACGATTTTAGGATGAATTGTTCCCCCTAAGCTAGAGGTCCACACGTGTGAGCTGGGTAAGTTATGGCTCACATGTTCGAATGAAAACATGGCTCTGGACAAAATCCATGGCCCAAAATTTTGAGATCCATCGTCATCGGCTCGAAAATCGAGGTGAAAATCTATTACCAGAATGCTTGTACCCGGATCCTGTAGGTAGGTGTTTAGTACCGGAATACACACAATCACACCATGAGTACCGGATTAGCATAGAACAGATGTTGGTACTAGATTAGTCACCCAGGCAGTACCATATCAATGCTGCTTAAGATTCAAAGGATTAGGATCATAGAAAATCAAGCATTAAATCAAATTAACTCAAGAACACTAAACAAATCATGCCTTAATCATAATTTACCCCTTATGCACATGAACAAGGTCACCAAGTGAATTATGGAGGAAATAGTCAAGTATACACTCATAGCATAGGTAGAATTGACTCAGACAGAGGGTAATATAGGGAAATAGAGGTGTCAATATTGAGACTCAACACTGATGCTAACTTATTTTCTGTTCAGATTACTGATGATTATTTTGGTGACATTGTTGTATTTTTTAGCACAAGAGTGGATCCCAAGGAATTTACTGTTGCACATAAAAAATAGTTGGTAGTGCGCACTGCATAATATCAACTGATTGCAGTTCATTTATACAAGTTAGGTGCAGATGGAATTATGAGAAGATGTGTGATGGAGAATGAATGCTCCATGGTGTTAGCGTAAGCACGCGAAGGTATAACTAGAGGGAACTATGCAAGAAAGCCTACAACACAGAAGGTGTTGTGTATAGGATTATTGTGGCCTACTATACATAAGGATGAAATGAATACTATCAAACTTGTGATGTTTGTCAGAGGGTGGGAAAACCATCCAGAAGGAATGAAATGCCACTTATGCCCCAAGTAACTTTACAGGTATTTCATAAATGTGTTGTGGATTTCATTGGACCCATCAACCCAGTAGCAAGGAGGTCAAGAGTTAGATACATCATCACTGCAACATAATACTTAACAAGATGGGCATAAGAAGCCCCAGTGAAGGATTGTAGTGCATAAACTATAGTGCAGTTTCTCTTTGAAAACATGGTGACCAGATTTGGATGTCCCAAAATTTTGTTCAGTGATCAAGGGACTCATTTTATTAACAATACAATCAAAGCTATGAAAAACGAAATCGAGATACATCATCATAATATCACACCTGACCATCCCTAGGAAAATGGTATAGTAGAATATTTTAACAAGATTCTAGAAAATTCATTGGCAAAGATTTGCAATGTGAATAGGGATGATTGGGATTTGAAGGCATCAACAATATTATGGGCTTACAGGATTACATGCAAGAATCTTATAGGACAGACACCATTCAGACTGGTGTGTGGGAAGGAAGCAATGGTTCCAATGGATTATTTAGTACCTAGTATATGCATTACATCGATCACCAACATGACAGAAGAAGGTGATGCGCATGAAAGATTGGATCAATTGATGGAGTTGGAAGAAGAAACAATTCTAGCAGGATTTCACCAGAAAGTACAAAAAGTGAAGGATAAGATTGGCATGATAGGCACATAAAGAAGAAAATATGTAAGGAAGGAGGTCTAGTTCTCCTTTATGACAACATGTATCTACAACACACTGGGAAGTCAAGATGCACTGGTTAGGGACTTATCAGGTAAAGGCCATCACAAATGGAGGTGTTGTGCAACTGGAAGATCTTGCACAAAAGAATCTCAGAGGACTGGTGAATGGCAGTCAACTGAAGTTGTATCAAGACAGTCGAACTAACAACCTAAGGTAAAAAAAAAGAGGAGGCATGATTGTACATGTTGTATATAGTAGTTGTTAGAAGAAAAAGACAAAAATCCATAAAAAGAAGAAATGTAACAAAAAGACAAAAACATAGGAGAACAATAGAAGGTTTTTGATGTAATAGAATTGTTAGCATTAACAGTGCATCACAGAAAATCTAGTGTTGAAGATATTGTACACTGGGAAGTAGTTGATAGGTAAAAAAGTGTAGCACGTAGGAAAAAGTGAAAACTGTTAGTGCGGAACAACTGTAAGTACGTCGTCTCGCTATAAAGTCGTAAAAAGGGGGAAAATGTTGTCATTTGGGTTTTTATCTAAGGAGAAGAATGAAGAGCGAACCCTAAGCATGAGAGAGTGAGAAATTTTGACAATAGGTTGATATTTGTAGCACAACAATTCGAATTTTAGTAATATGTCACCACCACGAGTTGGAGCGTCAAGTACGACTGGTGAAAACACTAGAAGCAACCCTCGGGCGACATCAACAGGGACATAGGGCGTGCATATAGTATCTGATGTGGATGCAATCCATACACCAGAGTATGAGCCACATAGCAGATAGGTGGAGGAAGAAGAAAACCCATTGCAAAAGGTCGAGAAGCCTGGGGAAGACGCAGAAAAAAAAGAGTCCTACGTGTCGAGAGGAGAAGAGCCACAACATGAAGAAAAAGCCATGGGTTCAGTGTAGCAGGTCCTAGAGATGGAAGAAGAACAAGAAATAGATCAAGAGGGTGTACCAGAGGTTGGGGCATCATTCTCGTGAGGGAAAAAGAAAGCTTGCTCTGAAAGCAGTGCGCAAGGGATACCGCGTGCACAGGAAAAATTGACAATAATAATTCCAAAGATCCCAGATGGAGTGAAAACAGATGATGAAATGATAGGAGGTGTGAAAAACCTCAAGTACTCAGACCAAGATGTAGCAGATACCATCAAATTCCTGGATTTTGTGCAACACAACTACATGGAAAGTAAAGGAGAGGGCCCATCAAGTGTGCCGCTATTGGAACCTGCGCAGTGGATCCTATGGATCTACAACACATGGATTATGAACTTACTAGATATACCACACTTTGGACACGGTAAACATGTCAACAGTGTTGGAGTTACTTCACACACACCTAGGATTTCCTTTTCCTAAGGTTATTCCTTGTTTATTAGTCATAATTAGTCATTATCGAGTCTCCTATATTTTAGGGAAGAATATTCCACCTGGAGAATATTCTCTTTCAGTTGACACTTCAGTTTGACTGGTTGAGTTGCGTTTAGATTTTGCATTGGTTTTGTTACCATGCAACATTGGGGTCATCACCAGCTGATGCGAACTTGCCTTGGGATCATCAGCAGACTGGCACATTACCCTTGTTTCCTTAAGTTAACTCCTCACTACTCTCTATTCAGTCAGTTAAATGAAGACTAGTTGACTAGTTAACTCAACTAGGTGGCAGTTCACTCCCGTAACTACCTGAGAGACTAGACTAGGTGGCAGTTTACTCCCGTAACTACTGTTGTGTGTCCAGATCACTCTAGAACACCACTATGGCTCATTAGTTACTCATGTATCCTATATATATTGTAAATTATTCACTATTTGAGTATGTGGAATATGGTCAATGAGAATTCTTCCATTCTTTCTCTCTTGTTTCTTCTTTCTCAATTTCTCTCTGCAAATGTGTGTAGTATTTTCTAGATAGATCTATTTTGTCCAGGTTCAACACATTTACATGGTATCAGAGCCGACACACTGCTAAGAAAAAGCTACAACAATTTATTTTTTTTGCAGGTACAAAAGATTGAAGACAACAAAAAGATGGATTATTCGCCAGAAATACTTCTCATGCCTCATAACTATTTGGAATGGAATCCAAAATTTTTTCTTATGCTCAGATGTAGAGGCTTGTACCAAATAACTATGGCAATGGAAGTAGAGCCTGATTCTGTCGATGAGAAAAATGACTTTCTCAATAGACAAGATATGGCCATAGGATGTATCCTCTATTTTATTTCTTCCGAAATTCTCCATTAAGTATATGATGACTCACAAGAATTCACTCCAAATGATTTATGGAGAATATTTGAGGTTTTATTTGGGAATAAGGAAGAATGCATGCAAAATTTTGACAAGATAGAGAATGTAGAAAAGCCACTGGAAGATAAATCATCTTAGTTTGAAGAGCATTCTACACAAGTATCTACATAAATTTGTATTCCATTAATTGAAGATGTTGTCTACTCCATTTCATATTTTTTTTTCTGAAATTCATGTGGAATATATATGGCATGCATCTCAGGAGTCACATGCAGACACTTTTTCATGCACCATGCATGCATCTCAGGAGACAAAAAGAGAGCTGTGCAAATCAGACTCAATTCTGATATTTTCTGAGAACTGTTTGCAGAAACAAATTAGATATTTGAATTCCTCTTGGGAAAATATCCAATTTCAAAAAAAAAATCGTCTGAAATGGAGTCCGGAAAGTGAAGTTATGATCATTTTAAAATCAACAAAATTTCAGTGTTTTTCCGGAAACGGCCGCACGGTTTTCAAAATTTCATCCAAACTTTATCTGGATATTCTTCATTACAAGAAGATAAAGTGGATATGTGTGGAAATATCAATGATGCATCTACTTTATCATATCTATGAATACATCTACATCTTCAATGAGCACAAACTTTCACATTTGTGAGGTCTTCTTGGAGTGAAGGACAAGGTTGCTTAGCAACTGCTTTTTGTTCCTTCTCATTTTTTTTTTATGCATTGTAATTTGAGGGGGGGTTTTCCCATGAGGTTTTCCCTCTTTCCTCATTTATTTCAATGTATCTTTTGTATTTGGATACCTAACATGGCCTCGTTTTTGGGACCCATTCTTTATTTTCACCATAGTGATGTTCAGGGGGGGTGTTGGAGTTACTTCACACACACCTAGGATTTCCTTTTCCTAAGGTTATTCCTTGTTTATTAGTCATAATTAGTCATTATCCATTCTCCTATATTTTAGGGGAGAATATTTCACCTGGAGAATATTCTCTTTCAGTTGACACTTCAGTTTGACTAGTTGAGTTGAGTTTAGATGTTGCATTGGTTTTGTCACCATGTAACATTGGGATCATCACCAACTAATGTGAACTTGCCTTGGGATCATCACCAGACTGGTGCATTACACTTGTTTCCCTGAGTTAACTCCTCACTACTCTGTATTCAGTCAGTTAAATGAAGACTAGTTGACTAGTTAACTCAACTAGGTGGCAGTTCACTCCCGTAACTACCTGAGAGACTAGACTAGGTGGCAGTTTACTCCCGTAACTACTGGTGTGTGTCCAGATCACTCTAGAACACCACTATGGCTCATTAGTTACTCATGTATTCTATATCTATTGTAAATTATTCACTCTTTGAGTGTGTGGAATACGGTTAATGAGAATTCTTCCATTCTTTCTCTCTTGTTTCTTCTTTGTCAATTTCTCTCTACAAATGTGTGTAGTATTTTCTAGCTAGATCTATTTTGCGCAGGTTCAACACATTTACAAACAGATGTGTGAAACATCTCCTAGAAATGATGCATGGAGGTGTTTTATGGATGGATAGGCCAGTGCCTATCAATGTGGACTTAATAGCTGCAATTACTAGGCTACCCACAGATGGGGAGAAGCCAAAACAATATCTAGAGGATAGGACTAAGGAAAAGGCCATTTCAGATGAAATTGAGGCAAAATATGGCATGGATAAAGGAAATAGGGGGATCAATATTAGAGACATAAATGATCTGGAGAAAATATTTTCTACAAGGTTTCTAGGATGTAAGTTAATGCGCAAATGAAGCAAGGAAGAAGTACCAACAAAAGTGGTAGCGACTGTAGTGCAGTGCGTGAAGGGGAGCTCGATGAGTTGGGCCCCTTATTTGATTAATTATTTCCTAGAAGACTGTAAGGATACACAATATTGGGGCTCTGAGTTCCACTACTCATGGCTACTCATCCTCATTGCACTTGTAGGTTGGAAATAAATGGTGTATAATATGTTCCTTCAGAGATTAGGAAAGTGTGGCGCAACCTGGTACAATTGCTTACGGAGCACAACAAACTTGAAGAAGAAGAAGATGAATAGTGATGTATTTTATTTATACCTTTCAGAGATCCATAACTATTTGTCCAACACATGGAGGATTTCACCTGAGACAATCCAAGATTTTGGACAGATTGCCAATTTTCAGGCCATGCACCACAGTATGTGGTTACAGGAAAAGAGGGATCTAGGGAAGGAGTGGATACAACTGAGATACTGTGTGATGACACATGATATACAAATGGAGGTCTAGGAGTGTCTTGAGGCATGGAAAATGCCAGTAAGTCCAAGGAGAATGCCAATAGTATAGACTCAGACACAGGAAAGAACAGTCCCTACGCAACAGACATGCATAAATGGTGTGATAAAAAGAAGAATATAGCACGAGGCCAAGTGGAGGGAATAAATCCACCTCAAAAGAAACAAAAGGAGCATAAGAAACCACATGGTGGTTCCATAGAGGATCCACCGCACACATGAAAGACACTAGGAGTTACAAGAGAATAGGTGCACGCAACATAAGTGAGAACATAAACACGTGATATACCTATGGAAGAAGAATTTCGATAGGAAACAAGGGTGCATACAAGCATGCCAGAGACATATGAGTCAACAGATTCCAAAAATATAAGAACAAGGGAGAAAGCACGTGGCTCAAGGAAGAAGAAAAAGGCTCATAGGACACCACCTCACACATACTAAAAAAAGATGACGTCGAACTAGTAGCTACAACCATTGAATATCGACTATCAGAGGATTGGGAGAATGGCGAGAAGCATAGAGATTCAATTATTGAGCAGGTGCAGGAGGTAAAAATTGTTCTAGAACAATCAAAGATCAGGGCAAAGTAGTGACAAAAAGACACACTAGTGAAGACTAGGGAGGGAATGCCAACAGGGGAAATAATACAAATCATAGCGCAGGGGAGCACAAATTTCATTATAACACTATATATGTTGTACATTTATGAGGAGGCGACACAGAAGCCTCTAAAGGAGATAGAGACATTGGAATTGGGGTTGCCCAAAATCCTGACAAAGAAGTTGTACAAATTGCATGTCAGTGTTGCACAGGAAATCTAGTCCAGGGCAAGGTTAGATGCGACAAACTTACAAACAACATAGGAGGAGAACATCACATTGAAGGAATAAATTATCCAAGAAGGGTAGGAGAATAATTTAGCGGAACATAAGACAGAAGAGACGAAGAAACATATTGGCATTGTTTCAAACCATCCCGGATAGTGTAGGATCAAAGGAAGTATCATCAGAGGAAAAGACGAAGAAAATAGATTAGGATTTGGAGCAGTATAAGAGCCAAATAAAGGAGCTAGAGGAGCGCGCAATACCCACTACTCCTGTAGAAGTAAGAGCACAATGAGAGAAAGGCGTAATAGAATATGCAGAGAATATAGTGCAGACTATACATAATATGACAGAGATGTTGGAGAATAATGGCCAACTGTGGACATAGTTACAAGAAGATGGAAGCTTGTAGGAGCTGCAAGGAAAGGAGGATAGGGTCCACGTAGCAATGGCAGAGTTGAAATAGAGACAGAAGATGATGTCACTACCTGAAAAAATTAAAACAGCTGCAGAAATGAAGAGTCTACAGTCAGAAGAAAGGGAAGTGTAGGAAGAAAAAATTGCAAGACAGGCTCAATTGGAGCTTATGCAGGAAAAGGCTGAGTGATTGGTCATGGAGATCGACATAGAAAAATCAAAGGTGGAGCAAATAGGCTTGAAGAGGGGATAAATATTGAAACCTCCAGTCACCATGTAGATGGTAGAAGCCATGGAGGAAAAGAGAAACTAGGCTCAGGGTCAATTCCAACAAGTAGCAGAGATGTATGAAGCACTAACACATGCAACAAAATATGTAGGAGTCAGTGAGTGACTCGAGATGATTCACGATGTCAGTGTTGGGGGCCTGTTGGCGTAGGCCGATTTGGAAGAAAATCAAGGAAGTTTTGAAGAAATCAAGGCAACGTCGGAAAATGGGGAGTGCACCAAAAATAGAGGAAAAGCAACACTGAAAATAGAGGAAACCAGGGCCGAGGAAAAGAAGTTAAAAAGTCGACAAAATACTGTGGAGCAGTTGGAAAGTGGACAAGCGCTGACTTGGAGAATGGTTGGATCATGGAATAGACAGGATTGATTTAGTTTGAAAGTGGAAAAACCTAATCCACTTAGGGTTAGGGTTCTTGTAAGGGATCAGTCCCATTTTTGTTATAAGTAGAATATATTAGGACCGTGGAAAGAGTTAGTTCGTTAGTTGGTTGATTGATATATTGGTTAGAAGTTCTCAGTTTTTTGAGGACTATTGCGATCTGTGGAGATCAATTGTAATGGAGGAAGAAATGTATAGTGCGTGACACTAGATTTTGCAGGAAGATTAATAAAGATCTGAAGCGACTCATATTTGTGGATGTAGCCCCAGGAGTGGGTGAACCACAGTATATCTGGGTTATGTGTGAAGTTTTGCAGTACTTTTGATTATACTTTCTTTAATTATTTTTATGATGAACATGTTAAAATGATAAAGGAAATAATACTACGCACTAAATATAAACTAATGAAGCATGTAGAACAACACTAAATGTATGAAGGTCATGGTTAGTATTCAAATATGAATCTTATGTTGCAATAAATGAATATGTGTCATTTGGTATATGCTATTATAATGGTTAATGAATCTCTATTGGAATATTCGTGTCATTGGTCAAAACTACGATCTAGCTAGGGTTAGCATAGTAAATGGGTGTTTTAGGTATAACAATTGAGTAGATCTAATGCCCCAAAGAGAGAAGCACATCCCATCTCATGGTTTCAAACTCCCGAGTCATGCAACCACCCATTGAAGCCATCTTGGGTGAGACTATGCAGTGCACTCTGTGTGCTGTATTTCCTTTCGGTAGCCAGAAGGGATGATGGTCGAAGGGTTGTTGGTAATCCTGTAGTTAGAACCTGGGTCAACCCATAAATAGCCATCAAAAGTCTATAGGAGTAGTACAAGGTTTCTTTAGAAGGGGAAATTAAGACGATGCCTGCCCCTGAGCCAAAACTTGAGTGATTACCATCAAATTCTAGGGTCCATATTCCTTCAGAAGTTTTACAAGGCTCATCTTTGGAGTCTCCTCCTTGAACAAACCA
>SNQJ01S0037551.1:68912-90206 GCA_010110895.2 Picea sitchensis | reverse complement strand
AGAAAGTAAGGTATTAAACCTGTCATTAAATTCCCTAACAACTTCATCATTTTGTTTGCAATTTTTTAGATATTGGGAATAAAGGGAGGCCATATCTTCCATCATACCCCATCTTTGTAGAAAAACGTGTTCTAAACCTTCACGGGTTGTTAGGCTTTTTCTCAGGAGTTCATTGCTCCATTTTCTAACATTTCCAGTGAGTGAGGAAAAGAAAGTCTCATGAACATGTCATGATTTTCTTTCCCAGAATAATGGAATTCATAACTCTCACAAAATTTGGTCCAATGTGTGTCACCAGAAGCCCCAACCTCTCTTAAAAAATTGGGTATCCATGAGTCTACATCTTTAGGGATATCATGCAATTCTCCTTGGATATTAGCCAAGTCTAAAGGGTCAAAGAGTTCTTCGGGAGCCCACTTAGGAGGAGCCATGGGGACAATAGGAAATATAGGATAATAAGGTGTGTACTGATGTCTGCTACGGGTCATCATCAGTGGAGTCACCAAACAAACTCCTTGAGATTATGAAATGGATGAGGGGATCACCCTCAGTGGAGTTGCTAGGTAAGCTATTTGAAATGAAGGCTTTGGATAAAGGATTTCTGAATAATTGTCGTTCAAGGAAGATTGACTCGATGTTCTGTAGCAACAACGCCAAAAATGTTACAGCACAATATGTACTTGCCTAAATTCGAAGGCAAGTGAAACAATATTGGCGTAACAAGGGGGTTAATTATCACTATCACCTTAATAGGAAACTGCTTTTTGTTTAGAAGTATGTTAAAACTACCCCAAGGGAGATGTCCCTAGTGACCTAAAGGGATGATGAAACTAAAGCAAGGATGCAAAAATACACCCCTCTCACTAGTCACTCAAGTCAAAATGTATTTATGTCTTAGGAGATGAAGCAAATGTTAATAGAGGAAGTATACATGCATAGAACAAGACAACAAGCAAAAAATATGGCAGTTTAAAGTACAAAATGATATCAGCGCTTCAATAAAACAATAAACCTTTGAAATGTATGCTAGCTCATATAAAATTGTAGCTAAATGACAATTTACAACACCAAGAAGTATTTTGTAACGATTGCAAGAAATATTTCTCAAAAGTGCTTGAAAAGACAGTAAAAAGATAACATTTATTAGGTAGATTGATAATCGAGTGTCACGGGCAAGTTTAGAGGTGTTTATCTAGAATTTAATTTAGATTATGTGGAAAATTTACTGCATCAATATGGTTGTAGTAGTGATTTATAGCAACAATAAGTAATTTAGTTGTCTAGGCTAGATTAGGGTCAGTTTTCGTTAGTGAAGGCTATAAAATTCAAGGTTTGAGTGTTGGTTTGATCTCTCAACAAAAGAAATGTAAATACTAGTGCATTTAAGGGGTTATGGAGTCAAAATTTCAGCGACATTCATTTGGAGTAAGCAACAAAATGATTATGTTTATCCAAGTAAAGGATGAATCTTTAGAAGATTGGTAACTTAATTCTTCTAGGATTCAATCTTTGAGGAGGTGAGCTACTAGAGAATCGGAACTTCTAGGCCCTAGTGGTTTTCCTCCTTCTTAGATAATTGCAAAATATATTTAGATGCAACAACAATAAATCAAGACCTCTAAAGTGCTAGCACTTTAAGGCTTTAGAGGCCTGACAATATAAACCAATTAGGAAAATTCTAGTAAATACAAAGTGAAGAAGCAATAACTTAAGTTCTTCACTTCTAGAGTTTAACAAACATGCAATTTCATAATCTTTATCATGAGCAAGAAATTGTACCATAACCATTCAAAAGTAATGACAAAAAAGTAGATTTACTTACTTCACCAAGAATAATCATGCATGAAAACACTAGATTACCAAATGACTTCACCAAAATTTGATCCAAGTTGCAAGTAGAAGACTCCAAGAGAGGTGCACCTCACAATTTCAGCCAATAAACCCTAAATAGGGTGCAAATTTCAGTCCTCTCCTCTTGTGTGAGGAGTTTTTATGTTAAAATGAGAATACTTTATCTCTATTTACACAAAAATTTGAGCCTTAATAAATTTTAGGTCAAAATTAAGGCCGACCTGGCCAATTTACATTAAAATCCAATTTTGACATAAATAAAATTAATTAGCATCTAAAAACATCTCCAAGGGTGACATCATGCCCTTCTAGGGGGACGTTGAGGCCCTAAGGTGGAAAATTGGGCTTATAATGTAGAACGCTTGGCCTCCAAAGGCACCAAATGATGCCCACACGTGCCACCTAGCTCATAGATACCTCCAAAATGAAAACCCTAGCTCTAGGTGACATCTAGGGTCATGTTGGTGATGTACTAGGCCTTTAAGGGCCAATGTCTATAGGGAAGAGAAAGATCCCCCTAGGTCTAGGTCTTCCAAGGTGCCTCCAAGGGTGACATCCTTCCTTTTCTTGGTGCAAATCTTTAGTTTCGTATTTCCCCTGGCTGGGGTTGAAACATCCATCTGTGGGATTTAATCCCTCATGAATGCATGACCTAATAATTCCCTCACGTGTACATGTCTACCAGGCAAGGTACTGCAGGAACAAAAAGTGCACCCTTTAGGGGTTCATAAGTCACATGGATCATAGCATGTAAATCACATCCAATAATTAAATTACTTAAACATGTGCATCAAACCCCCCTTAACCCAGAGAATTGCTCAAATTCGTTATGTAATTTGACAAGTTGGGTTTGGAGAAAGTCTAAGGATGTCCTATTGGGCTAACCTCCCTTAAGTTTGGGTTGTTTCCCAGATGGGAGGTAATCCAAGTCATGTAAGTGTATGAGGTGGCACGGGGTAAGTGTTTGGGCACGGGGTGCAGTAATAACAGGGAAATGTAATTCTTACATGTAGATTCCTTTGTAGAGGGTGAGTTGCACCTTGTCATAAATGCAATTGTTTCCTATCTCATTCATTGCATTTTATTCTTAGCTTTAGTTATTTTGATATTTTTCTTTTGTGCTTCAAGGGAAAAGTTGAGGGCCACTGTCTTGGCTTGATGACTAGAGGTGATAGTGTTATCCACAAATGCTTCACAGAGATGAGAAGGATGGTTCGTGATGAGAAACCCTTTGTCTTGGCTATGCCACCAAGAGCCACTACCCTGGTTTGGTAACTAGATAGGTGGTAGTGTCATACCGCTACATGCCCATGGTCATAATAGGCTAGCTCGTGATGAGACCTCCTATCCACCAAATAGTACCTTGAGTGTTTATGTATCTTATGGGTCCCCTTTTCTTACTGATAATATTTTTATTTCTTTGTCGAGAATCCCTGGGTGAAGAATATCAAAGGTTTCAACATTGGATTTTAACTCTTTCCAACTACTTTTACCCTCTAGGCCTTTAGACCCTTCTTCCCACAGAGGAAAGTACAACCCTTCCTAGTGTGGCCAATCCCAATGCCCAAACAAAGGTAGGGGGAGATGAAAGGAATAAACATGGAAAGTGTTAAGTATGGAGGGAACGAACGATGACCTTTCACAGACCCACCTAGTGGCAACTCATCCTAAAGGGAGATCAACTTACTAGGGAACCATGTCACCCCTCTAGGTATGAAAAAGGAAAATAACACAAATTTCCAAGAAAAAACATGAAATGAAGAAGAATTCAATGCAACATATTCAAGTGCTTCAAAAATTAGAATGAAAAATACCATGATACCCAGACTCATTACCTCATGGAGAAAGACTTACTGCTACCTCAGGACCAGGATAGTGGGATGGATACTGCTGCTGCTGGTAAATGAAATACACTGAAGAAAAGAGGGGCCCTTTGGGGACATTCTCAAGTTTTCCAAATCTTGTTACTCCATGTCTAGAACCAGTGGGCCTAAAGACATGATCTCCTTAGTTATCCCTAGGGCAGGGGATAACAAGTTCAATAATCTTAGCTTCCAACATCGTATCTATCTCTGTTTTCACTTTCTAATTATATACTGGGATCAATCGGTACGGTCTCTACTTCACTGGATTGGAATACAACTTCAAAGGGATCCTCATATCCCCTAGCTCCCCAAAACTCCCTTTCATTTATGAGAATGTAGTTGGGAAAAGTTCCAAGTATTCGTGCTGTAAATCAACAATATTCTCGACAGTTTCTTCATTCCAGTAATCTCTAATGAGTGCATACTTGGGATTATCCTTCATACCAATATTCACATTGTGCATTTTCAATTACATTGCATACATGGAAAATTCAATCTCAGGACCGTCTACTACGCACTCTCCTTCAGTTTCTAGCACTTGCAAATTTCTTGGGTCTTCATCCTCCTAGTCTTCTCCAACAACATTATAGTATTCCACAACCTCGTGAACAGTCGCAAAAAGTCTGGGTGCACTATATAAGGGTACTAGTCTCGTCAAGTCTTCTGATATAAATATCATGTTTTTGACAATCTTCAAAGCTGCATCGACCAAAGGGGAATCATATTAAAAATTAAAAGTTACCTTGAAGTTGAGTTTCAAATATTCCTAGTCTGTTTTCCCTATACATACTTCCAATTCTATATACTATTTCTTCCGGATCACATCCAGAGTGTGTACAAACAAGTGTATCCATTATTTTTTAGGTACTGAATTCCATCTCACGGTGCATTATGTAAGATGATCTATAAGAAAACTCAACCCATTATGTTTGGGTTGTTTTGTCACAAGAGTGAGCAAAAGAGAGTCCCTTAAGTACCTTTGTAAGCCAACAAAGAAGAACAAAAATGTGGTTAGCAAGTTAGTGAACCTGCAAATTGGAAAAAATATAAAAAGCAAGATAAGAATGACAAACAGTGGAAGCTAAACTAAACAACTATAAGAAAATGATGCATGAAATTGAACACATGTAATGGTTACCCAATAGATCTGAATCTTTGAATTGAGTGCACCAAGAGGATAAATATGGGACTATGAATCCCCTGTTCCTCCTAAGGGAGGGTTCTTTGATCCCTTAAAAACTAGAGCTATCACTCTCCAATGATGAGTTTACAATGATGAAAAATTCCCAAGGTTTAGCTTCACAAGAGGTGTAAAGCTTGCACAATGCTACACATACTCAACCTATGGCTCAAGGAAAAGATGGTTTTCTCCAAGAGAATTTGAACAACATAATAATTCTATGGATTTCTTCTTTTTCTGCATATAATGATCCTCTATTTATAGGAGGATGGCTAGATATTTACAACTAGTTTCAAATGTGAATGGGGAGGCCTTTGGAGGTACCTCCCATCCTTTTAGTGATCCCAAGGAAAAATTTTAGGGTGATTTTTGGGTATGGGCGAGATCCACTTCATCCTATAAGTAGTTGAGTCCTGACCAAAATCATCAATGCACCCTTTATGCATCTGGGTGGGTTTCTTGATTTTCAATTGCACAGAGTGCACACTGTGCGCATTGTACACTATCTTAGGCCACATGGATGTGCATGCATTGTCTTTGCTGAATGTGCGTGGAAATTCATGATATTTTTGCATAGTTTTGTGATTATCTAGCCAAAGTGAGTGTGATTCTCCTGTAATATTGGTTGGATGATGTATTTGTGTTAACTATTTCTTCATCCATTTTCTGTATTTGTATGAGAAATTTTTTGGTGATAACAAATTCCCCCTGATGTGTGAGGTTAGGAGCATACGTATAGCTGAAATACATCAATGTTTCTTTCTAATGAAATTTCCATAAGAATAGGAGAGTTGTAGCTACTGGTAAGAGGGATGGTTAGAGTGGTCCATCAAAGCAAAAGGGGAGTTAAACTAGTGCCAACATTATCTACAAAATGAAATGGAAATTTGTGTACAAACGAGGCAGGCATGCCCAATGCTCGTGTCATGAAACCAAAATAATATGACTGTAATTGAAAATTTGTTGATGAATTGGATGTCTGCATTTCCCTCGAGGGCATAAAAAATAACAGATGATGGTTCTATTCAATGAACTAGCTCTAAATCGAGAAATGGAAAATGTTGTAATATTTTTATAACTTAGAGGAATTGATGTCCTAACAACTTCAAAGGTCTTTAGCAATTAAAAAAAACTGTAACGGTCGCATAGTAAGACCCACCGTAACATGAAACTTGGTCGGAGTCGAATGTTAGGGGGATAAATGACATCAGAAAGTGATGATGACTCTTTATGTTCCGTCTGAGACTAGTCATTGATAGTGGAATGAGATCCAAGATATTTCCACCTTCCTCGAAACTTGTGCTGACATCAATAGGAAGTCGGCGTGACTGCAAGGATTAAAGGGATTCTTGACATTGATTTGATCAAAATGGTATCAGGAACGATATTGATGAAGGTGAAGTGGATGGAAATATTGAGTGATGTATAGGATATATGGAATATTAAGAGAGGCTCTGATCCAGGTGGATATTGGTGGCCACCCACCTATTCCAACTGGCTCAAAATAGTTTGTTGGCGGTTTACTATTTTTAGTATTTTTTCGGGTCCTAAACTTTCAGGGCTATTTTGAGGGCTTAAATGTTGATTTTCATGATTGGAAACATCATTTATAGCTAAAGGATATTATTGATTCCCAAAAATGAATCTCCTGGTCGGTATGTTTCCAACGATCTATCGTGCACCCAAAACAGAGATCGTATGGAAAAGTTATGCCCCTAGGAAGTTGATACACCAAACTACCCAAAACGGGGTCCATAAAACTGTTGGCTTTTCATCTTCCGAGGTTAGGGTTTTGGATTTTATTTATGTTTAATGGCATTTGGAGCCTCATTTTAACAACAATATTCTTGCAAATGAGTGTAGCCATCACATCTCTTCTCAGAGATAAGCTGCCACCATTCTAACAAGTCTTTCAGTCTATATTTCTATAGTTTTGTACATTTCTCTCATTAATATAAATTGTGTATTACGATATCTTTGTGTTTGTGGTTATATCTCTTATATATCTCTTTTATATTATTGGATATCTGATATATCTATCTACATTTCTTATTATATCTCCACTCTCATTTTGTGCCAAAAATTATCTAGATCAGTGGTATCAGAGTAGGCTGCTCTTTATCATTTTTAGTGCATGTCCCTGATGAGGTCCGAGTATAGAAAGTTGGTTCTCGAGCTTGTCTCTCTTGAGGAAAATATATTTTTCATGCCCAATAAATCCTCCATGGTGGAATAAAATAAACACGATAGAGTAGAATATTCTATTAATCTACTACTTGAGCAAGTTCTCACACAATAGAGGGACGAAATGATCGAGATTTTTTACCACATCCTTCAACGCCTATAGATAATAGTAGGCACATATTCATCAAGAGACCACTTTGGAGGCACCTCTCCTTTCAAGGTAAAATTTAATTTTGATATTCCCGTATTTGAGGGTCAGATAGATCTAGGTGCCCTAGAAAAATCGTTAAATATGCTAGAAGGTTATTTCTCTATTCACAATTTTCAACAGGGAAAAGATCACCTTCACACTCCTTAAGGATCTCCCCCATGTCAAATATTGGTGGGAAACTTACTGGGAAAAAATTTCCACAGAGAATTATGGAATATATGGGGTCAAGGCCATTTGGTATTTTTTGTGGATGCGGTCATGGAACAATATTACCTTGTTGGTAACTATGATGACTAGTACATGATATGGACCACACTATGGAAAGAGAGGGGCCAACTAGTGCCAGAGTTAAAAAATACTTTCGATACCTTACGCACCAAGCTGGTTGTCAAATACTCTAAGCGACATATAGTTCTAAAATACTGCAGGGCTCTACATAGGTACATCCAAACTGAAATGGATTTCCTGGACATATCATCACTGGGAGATACCTATTGATATATTGTCAAAATCAAGAAAAAATTTAGGCACCAGAACAAACAGGAGTTCAGGTATGCAAATGCGTAACAACCAAAGTATGATCAAGATGACCCTAACAAACAGCCTCCCGAAAAGAAGTCCAATCTACAAGAAAAGAAAGGTAAGGGAAAGACAAAGAGTGACACTAGAAAGTGGTGCGACTTTCACAAAATCCCCTGGCTTGACACTGTTGAATGTCGCTCAAAAGAGTCATTGGTGGTCGAGATCAAAGAAAAAGAGAAGAACCCAGATTCAGAATCTGATTCATAAAATAATGGGAGAAGACAAATCATCGACACAGATCCCACTGCTATTGTTTCAACCACAACAATTCAACTAGAAGAACCAACAAATCTTGAAGAGGGGGGGCACCTTTTTCATTCACAGATGTGGGTGAAGGGGACCCCACTACATTTTATTGTTGATAGTGAAATAAAGAAGAACCTCATCTCAACAAAGGTCATCAAATAATTGGGATTGTCGAAAACACCACACCTGCAACCATACAAAATTAGGTGGCTTTTCCAGGGACGAGATCTTCATTTCAACCAATAGTGTCGATTGTCATTCGACATATAGCCCTTCAAGAATGAGTTATTATGTGATGTTTCCCCGCTGTATGTCTATGATTTTCTTTTGAGCCAGCCGTATATGTGGAAGCACCATGCTATTTATGAGCCTTGATCCTATATTTTCATTGTTACTCTGGGGATTCATCTCTATAGGATACCAGAGATAGTTCCAACTATTGTCCCACCAAAACAGTGCCACAAGGTAATCTCTCATACTACAAAATTCATCCTCTTCACAATCTATTCAAAATTTGAATAGAAGGACACTGCAACCACTAGAGCCTTGGTGTTATAACCCTAAATTGCACCAGACATGCATACATGGCATCAGGCCATCTTACTTTCTATTTTTGCCAATCCATCATTGAACAAATATTCTAAAAAATCATTTTTTTGAAGATGTATGCGCCCTGCACCACTACTTCCTGCGTACACACACTTTCTGCACCATTACAACCCACATGTACTCACAAAAGCACAAAAAATAAAAATTTGCAAAGGGATACGGGTTTTCGGGTAGTTACCTAACCATTTGATCACCCATAGCTGGTCACCCAATCGAATAATTATCTTTTTGGCCTATAAAAGAAGGTGTTGGGGTCCCTTTACAACAAGAAGCATGATAGAAAATAAACTCTACCCATTTCAGTATCCCCCCTTTGCCCCAATATTTTGCAACCACAATGTGAGTTTGAGCTAGAATTCCTTTTTCCAGCCCTTTCTCCTCCATTGCAAACCCTTGCCATTTCCCTAGAGAGAACCGAACAGGAGAAGAATATGTGTAAGCAGTTAATGCACGGTGAAGAGGAGCCTAGGACCAAGTTCAAGGAGTATTTTCCGGTCTCATATTGTAAGAGAATTTGTGAGATTAATATAAAGAAATATGTTTTCTATCCCACCAAATGATGTCTTCAATCTTTATGATTTATTTGTATTTTGGTTATGATATCTAACCCACTAATCCATATATAGAATGCATGCTTGTAGTTTCTTTTTTATCTTTTGGTGAATGTAGGTTGGCCTTAGGAGGAGATCTGCAGTCTAGAAACAACAGAGCGCAAAGGGATCGACACCAGACATAGAGTTTAAGGTAAGCTTACCGAATCCCCATACTTTTTTTTTTATGTTTGATTGTGGGGTAATGTCAGGATAGTTGTTAAAAGTAGGAGAGTTTAGATGGTTAGATCTGCCTGCACTTTAGAACCCTAGTATAGTCCATAGGGAGTTTTCCCACTATAGCAGAATTGACGACCATACTGGGGAAGCCTCTAGGGTTTTTTAGGGGATATTCTTTTTGGGTGTTTTAATTGGTTTAATTTCATTTTTCTGAGTTTCTGTAAGTGTTTGAGTATTTAAGGGATTTTGGTCTTCCATACTAGTATTCCTTATCTTGACAGCTTGACTGTTGTTTTATTTTTTTAGAAAGTTACAAAGGTGTACACGGCCTGTAGTGGGTTTGCACGCATACATACGCTCCCTACCTTTAGACAACCCACATACATACACAGGTTGTTGAAGTGTCAGTAGCGTGCCTGCGTTGAGAAAATCATTTTTAAAGAAGAGGCAGCCATCCTCTTCCCTGTCAAAAGTCATACTTCTCAGGGGTTTCCTTGATCCAGTCCTAGTCTCTTTTATAACATTCTGTAGCCTAGGTCTGACCTCAGTATAACTTTTGTTCATCAAAGATTTCTTGTGTTTTATTTATTAGGGTTTTTAGACAAGCTTGTGAGCCTGTTATGATCTGCCTATTTGGTATTGTCAGCGACTCCATGCGATCCATAGTGGGCCATAATTCATTTATTGGTCTTGTCTTGTCTTCATTTTCCCCTTTTTTTCTTTAGAAGAAAAGAAAAGAATTCATTTTCAAATTTCTTGTTTTGAAGCATAAAACAATAAAAAAAAAAAAATTCATTTCTTTGTTTGGTATAATTAGTTTAGGTTAGTTGTTTTATTTATCAAGGAAAAATAAAGTTTTTCTTAAGTTCTTTACTTGAATGCTTAGGAAATTAAGTAGCTCGTAGTCGAGCGAAATATTGTTTTATGTTTTTCTTTCAAATATCTGAGAAAAGTAGTTACTAAAAAGTTTGGTTAAAGAGTTTAAATTGGCAAATCTTTATTTGTGAAGAAGAAGTAGTTTGTTTTCAGTTTCATTTTATGCTATTCTCTTTCGTCTCTTAAATAAAATCATTGGTTTCACTTCTGTTCCCTTTTACTTAAGACAACCACTAAAATTAATTCTTAATTAAAAGTTATTAGAATTTGTGTTTGTAGGGTCCATCAATTTAGTCTAGGCTAGAGCCTTGATTTAGGATTGGAGAGGAAACTCTTCAAGGCTACAAAAACAAACATAGGAGTCCATGCTAGGGAGTGCTTAAAAGTCCAGTAACTGTGAAATTTATCTGGGACCCCCTCCAACACAGGGGCTAAACACGAGGTCGCGTGTGGAAAGGTAGCGAAGATAACCCCTCCAAAGCCGGACCAAGTGTAGTGGGGAACGCATATAAAGGGATTATCTTGGGATTCCATTGATCACATTTTCCACAGAGCTTCATGGGTCTTGAATCCATTCGAGGTCCTCAGTTGTCTTCTAGAACACTTGCTTTCGATACACTTGATAGGTTTTGAGCTTGATACCCTACTCATTGCGGTCCACCTGACTGTCAACTGTACCCGCTTGGTGACTATTCGCGTGTTGGAAACCCAGTTTCCTTTATCTTAGTGACTTACACAGGTGAATGCGGGGGTATGCTGTGGTAACTACGAAAGACATCGAGCCATGCTTTGCAGAGTATAACCAGAGGGTTCTTTCGTATTCGAGTTGCACTTGCACTGGTAAGTTTCTCTATTGTTGGCTGGTGTAACTGTTCTTCCAACTAGCTAGTGATATGCTTGTCTTATCTCATAGGAGATTTTTCTAGTGTATGCTAGTCTTTAATGTTAATAAAAATCCCTAGTGTTTCATTGATCTTATCAAATCGTGGAGGATCAGGAGCTCTTTCGGTCGTGAAGGATTCTTGGCTTGCCACCAGTTAATCTAGATCCACCCCTGCCACCACTAAGGCGAAGACTAGACCAACAAGGGTCTTTTGAGGCGACTCAGCCACAAGAAACTTAGCCCAACCCATCTCCGAGAGGAGAACATTTGATTTTGGAGGAACCAACCATTTTTGACCTTGGAGCATAAGCTCTTGGTCTATATAACCCTTCGATCAATGATCTATCGGTGCTCATCGTCATATAGGTTGACCCTTATGAGCGTTAGGTAGTGTCACAAGTAGCGATGGAGACAAATGATGCTACTTATTCAGGGAATCCTCATACTCCCTCTACAACTATAACTACAGGGGGTTTTTCACCTCCAAACCAATTGTTGTCGGTCCGAACCACTATGGTATCGACCGTCTCTACCTTGGGTAATGTTCCAATTCCGTCTATGGCAAAAATCACTGCTCCTTTCACCTAGAGTGCGAGAAGCCCTCCGTTCTCATATGGGATGCCTGGATTCAATACAAACTCTGTCCTTTCCTACTCTACTCTACAGACTTTAGACTCGGGGAAAGGGATCTTGAACACTCCTCTGCAAGGATCCATGGGGGGCATTTCAGCTCACTATAATTCTTTCTCTTATGGAGGGGGTCATATACCTCCTTCATCACCTTTGATCGACAGTGCTCACTAGAACTCCACTTGGTAGAACGTAAACTATAGTTTTTTTGGAGTAGGTAGTGAAGGACTTCCTAGTTTGTTTGGAGTAGGTAGTGAAGGACTTCCTTCTTATAGAATGCCGGTAGGTTCAACATCATTATCTTTGTTTGACATGTTTGGTAACAACACATTCTCATCAGCTTCCATCTCGTCCGAGGGGCAACCCCGGTTATGGAAAACAAAATCCTATGCAGGGTACTATTCCTGCACAGGGGGAAAACTCAAGAATTCCTTCCTCACAAGGACCTTGGAATCCATGGCAGGGATCAATTCCCTCATCAGGGATGTTGACCAGGGGGAACCCCTTCCATAGCCAATGGAACCCCAGGCAAGGCTCAGGATCTATTCATGTTGGATCAACATGGGAAACCCTTCCCAAAATCCTTGGAATGCAACACAATCCCAACCTTCTACGTCCTATTACAAGAGTCAGCCAATGACATCTCAACAAGTAAAAAACCCATATGATGTTCATGGACATGGTTATTACCAGAACCCTGGCCAACAACCTAACTTTTCCTAGAAACCTAGTGCTAGCCAAACTCCAGGATCCTTTTCCCTTGGTTATAATCAACAACCCAAATTACCGTTTATGGCAACTTTGCACTTGCCAGACTTGAAAAGGTTATTAAACGACCCCATCTGTCATGATCCGCATTGGCCTCCTATGCCAACCAAGTTTCCTTTGGACATCCCAAAGTTTGAAGCTAAGCCTAATGAAGATCCAGGTGATCATGTGACTACCTTCCATTTATGGTGCTCATCCAACTCATTGAGAGATGACTCCGTCCAGTTGCATTTGTTTCAACACACTCTCATAGGGAGTGCTACAAAATAGTACATTGATCTCGACCACTCAAGATACTCTACCTTTGGTGAATTGGTAAAGGTTTTCTTAAACCAATTTCAATTACCTGTGAGATACGACGCTGACACTGAACTGTTGGCCAACTTTTAGTAGACAAAGGCAAACCATATCTCAGATCACATCTGAGAATGGAGATGCTAGAAGAGTTTGATAAAATTACTAGTCCCACAAGCATTCCTACTTGAGTGGTTCCCTAAGTCTTTGGTACATCAACTATCCAAAGACGTAGCAACATCGAGGGTCTTTGAAGAAGAAGAAGCGATAATGAGAGCTCAACAACTAGAGTTGATTTACTCTAAGTCTGGTTTACTTTATGAAGTTTTTCCAGATGCACCATGATCGATACTTGACAAGACCAGATAGATATCTATACCACATGCCGATGGTATTGTTGGTTCAGCGCAAATGAAGCTCGTTGATCAGCTGTCAAATCAATTAAAAAAATTGTCAATACAACAGACAGTGTCCAGTCAGACCACTGGTTCGGTTTCTCCCCCTACTCAAATGTCGGATGTACACAATGTGCAATCGACAAATCCGAAGGCCACCCAAAAACCTCACAGAATAATAAATAATGAAATAAGGGTAAGGGGGATAAGAAAACTACCAATAATGTTGGCGGGGGAAACATAGAAAAGAAGAAGTCGAAGTGTCCATGTAATCTTTGCATGAAAGACCATCCGACTCACCTGTTCCCTCAGCTTGCGGAGGCCCATAAGTTATTGGCACAACAATAGCCTGCAATGTTAACAAACCCATTTCCACATGGGAAAAATTTAACTCAAGCCTCTTCGAGCGTGGAAGGGGGAAGTCAGGGACCCCCTCCATCTTTGAGTAATCCTTCGTCTGTAGATGTGTATATGTTGAAAGGTAACATTGATATAGAAACTAGGACATGCAACTACAGAATTCCAAACACCTCTAAGAAGGGTAAAGAAGACGAAAACCCACCTCTTCCTCTCCACATTTAGAATACGTTGGGCGAAACAATGACACACATCCCAAAAGGTGCGTTCAAGAAAGATTCCCACAATCCAAACATAAGGGCCGCCCATAACTACTCTATGGTGGAGGATTTGACTCAAACCCCTTATACAATGTCCTCTTTGGAGGTCCTCCAGAGCTGCCCTTCCTAGAGAAAGGCTCTGTTAGCTACCTTAGGATCTATTGAGACTTGTAATCCGGGAATGATCATGCTTTATATAACCGACTTAAAATCTCATCTCCCTTACCACGTGGCGTTTAATATAGTAGTGGCTTACACCATGAAAAATTTTACCTGGAACATTTTCCGCATGGTGGTTGATGAGGATGCCTCGACATGCGTGATTTTTTTGTCTTGTTGGAAGGCTATTGGCCAACCCGTTTTGTCTCCATCACCTACTCTTCTTACCTCTTTCGACAGTCATTTGTTCTAACCACATGGAATCATCCCCTCTTTCCCTGTGCATTTAGGGGGGAAGACCATGTGCATCGAGGTTGAAGTGGTCAATGCGTCTCTCAACTACAATCTCTTGTTAGGAAGGAGTTGGACCTATTCTATGCATGCAATGGTTGCTACAGTTTTCCAGGTCTTGTTGTTTCCACATGAGGGCCAGATCATGTCCATTGATCAGTTGTCCTTCTCCCATCCTGACCCTTCTTCGGGGGCATCCACGGTCTCGATGATTGATAACCCTCAACATGACATCGTCAACATAGGGGTTGGTTTGTGCCCACCTTTGATGGGTACTTTCGAATACCCACCTCCTTTCGGTGGCGTTAAGTTCATATCGACTGTCCCCGACCAGCCTAAGGTTGAAAATTTTCAAGTCTCGTCATTTTGTGTGACTTACTTTGATGATTCGTGGACTCTTCCTTCCCCATCAACCATGATGGAAGGGACAGGGCACCATGGCATGGCCATGCCTTTGTCTGCGACGGAGGTTGCATACTCTATAGTCCAACAAGCTTCCACCGATCTTGATCCGTCTCCCGCACAGGAGTTAGATCCAGTTCTCGAGCCTATTTGGGCTCAAGGTTCCCTCGTCTATATTGATACTTTAGACTTAGTCTTTCCCTCAGATGAGGTGATTATTGGGGCAATGACTAGTCTAGACAGACCCTGGGATGATCTCCATCATAAATCTTATTTCCTCCTAGAGTTAAGAAGAATTGAAGCAGGTGAATTCACTTTGACTATGACTGGAGATAGGTCTTGTCCTATCAATCCTTTGGCTACACACATAGTTTACGCTGAAGGAAATATGGAAAAAATTGCTAAAATAATACCTATTGATATCTCCAGAACCCTTGGTGTCGTGGAGAATGTCTTCGTTAGAGCGGACTGCCTCCCTGAGGAGATTCGAATCTACAAGGATTTATTTAAATAATTTCACGACGTGTTTGCATGGTCTTACGAGGAAATTCCAGGAATAGATCCAAGAATCGTTGAACATGAAATCACGACATATATTGAAGCTAAGCTAGTCCGATAGAAGCTTCGTCCGATTAATCCTAAGAAAGCAACAATTATTAAGGCTGAAGTAGAGAAACTACTTAAAGATGGTTTCATCTACCCCGTCCAATTGACTCAATGGGTGTCAAATCCCATTCCAGTCAACAAAAAATAGGGTATGATTCAAATATGTATTGACTTCCATGATTTGGACAAGGCCTGTCCAAAGGATAATTTCCCCACACCATTTATTGACCATATAGTCAATGAATGCGCAAGTTGCAAGGTATTTTCTTTCATGGATGGATTTTTGGGATACAATCAGATACATATCAAACCAAAATACCAACACAAAATCGCTTTCATTTGTTCGTGGGGTACATTCTCTTATCGAAAGATGCCTTTTGGTCTGAAAAATGCTCAAGCTACTTTTCAGCAGGCCATGTCTTTTTCTTTACACAATATCAAACACATAGTTGAGGCTTATCTTGATGATTTAAAATCACAATCTCGTAAGAGATCTGAGCATCCCACACACCTTCGACTCATCTTTGAGTGATGTCACTATTACCGGATTCGCTCTAATCCAAACAAATGTAGTTTTTGCATAACATCGGGTCATCTTCTAGGTTTCATAGTTTCGATGAGAGGGATCATGGTTGATCCTCTAAAGGTTGAGGTGATAGTTCAATTGCCTCCCCTGTGCACAGTCTCTCAGCTTCAGAGTTTACAGGGAAAATGAAACTTTTTATGGCGTTTCATCTCAAACTATGCCAATATCATAAAGGGTTTCATGCATTTACTAAAGAAGGACGTTCCTTTTCATTGGGATGAATCCACTCAATGCTCTTTCGAAGCATTGAAACACACACTCACATCCGCCCCTTTGCTTCGGCCACCCAATTATAATAAATATTTCTTATTGTACTTGGCTATGGTAGAGTCGACCATTTGTATGGTATTAGTTCATGAGGATGATTTGCTTGAAGAATACATGATTTATTACCTGAGCCGAGGCCTTGTTGGACCAAAACTCAATTATTCACACGTTGAAAAACTTGCGTTGGCAGCATTTCATGCTATCCAACGGTTCCGTCATTACATCTTGTTTCGTAAGACCACCATCATTTCCTGTTGTGAATCCATTTCAATACATGTTGACACGACGTGTAATCAGAGGAAAGATCAATAGATGGAGAGATATCCTCCAAGAATTTGACTTGGATTTTGTTTCGATGAAATACAAAAAGTTGTTGGTCTGCGCAGAACTCATCTCGGAACTTCCGATCGAATCAAGTGATATTATACCCGAGATGTCGCCTATTAAAGGAGACATGTTTTTTATCACATATTTGGACCCCTGGTATGGAGATATAATAGTCTATCTCCAGACTTTGAAGTGCCCCACCTTTGCTTCTCATGATGTGCATCGCCGAATACGCCATCAAGTCAAGAACTATCTCATACTCGAGGAAACTCTGTGTCGTCGAGGTGTAGATTGCATCCTTCATCGATGTCTCACTCATGAAGAAGTGGAAATCATGCTTAATGATTTCCACACTAGAGCATGTGGCGGTCATTTGTCTGGGTTGGAAACAACCTAAAAGATTCTATCAGCCAATTACTTTTGGCCGACATTAATCAATGATTGTGTTGAATCGGTGAAGAAGTGCCACCCATGTCAGATCTTCTCTCGAAAGATGAGGGCACACCTCGCTCCCATGTTTCTCATCATCAAAGTTGTTCCCTTCACCAAGTGGGGGATTGATTACACAACATGCAAGCCTCCTTCAGCAAGGGGGCACCATTATATCATCGTAGCAGTAGACTACTTCACGAAGTGGGTTGAGGCTATGCCAACGTTTAAAGATGATGGCGAGACAACAACTCTCTTTTTGTTTAACCAAATAATAGCAAGGTTCGGTGTCCCGAGAGAGATTGTCACTGACCATGGCAATCAATTTCAGAATAAAATGATGTCCAAGTTAACATCAAAGCTTGGGTTGAGACAAGAACATTCATCACCCTACTACCCACAAGCGAATGGTCAGGTGGAAGACGTGAATAAATCTCTTAAGACTATTCTACAATGAACGATCAATTCGGCCAATTCAAATTGGCATTTGATGTTGTACTTGAAATTATGGGCCTACTAAACGTCTATTAAGACTACAACCGGTTTCTCACCTTTTCAACTCGTTTACGGGCTGGAAGTAGTTTTGCCAATAGAGTGCTAGATCCCATCTCTAAAGTTGGTAGTACAGTTATTTCCAGACATTTCACCACTTGAAGAGCGTTTACTATATATGGGGTAGCTGAATGAGGAATGGCATGGTGCAGCCTTGGCTAACGAGGCTCAAGATAAAAAAGTCAAGTGTCAGTATGATCGGTCCGTTCGCCCTCGTATTTTCTCTGAAGGCAACCTTGTCCTGGTCTATGACCAATATAAGGATCCACTCAGGGTAGGCAAGTTCAAACCCATGTGTTTCAAACCTTTCATCATGAAGGAGGTTCTAAATAAGGGCGCTTATCATCTGGTGGAATTTGAGGGAAATGCTTTGGCGGAGCCTAGAAATGGGCTCTACCTCAAGAAGTATTACTCGTAGGTGATTCTCCTTGGGTGACTTCTTGTACATATGTATATTTCTGATACATTTTCTTTTTAGTTTTTGTCTTTTTGGTTTTATGGGCGTGTCATTTTTGATGTCATATTTTTCACTGTGGCAGATGTCAAGTGAATTAGAGGTGTTCATTGGGTTTGCGGGCAGTGCTAGCCGACACACTCAGAGGCTTGCTTCCACAGCTTGGGTGATTTTCACACCTCAGGGCTAGTTTCTATCTTCAGGAGGTATCTGTTTAGGTGATGCCAAAAACAATGTCGCCGAATAAAATGCAGTTTTAGAGTTTCTTCATGATGCTTTGTCGCATGGTATCTCTCACCTCCGGGTCTACTTAGATACTCAGCTAGTTGTGTCTCAGTTAAATAGAGTTTACCGCATTTACGATCCTGATCTACACCGACAGTTCCTTAGGGTACGTCTCTTAGAAGGAATCTTTGATTAGATTATGTATATCCATGTTCCTAGGAGATTGAATCAAATCACAGATACTCTAGATAATCATGTATTAGATTGGCATATTGCACACATGTAAGAAAAAGCACACACACGCACATGTAAATAAATTTGTAAATAAATGTAATCCATAATACATAAGAATATGTAAATACACATATATATATCAAAAATATCAGAGTACATAGGCGGGCACAAGTGCCTCAAAAATATATGTCCAGTAAGAGTCATGGGGCCTATGCCCTAAAAACTATACAAAAGTTCCCTCGGCACATAAGTATTCCATCCTAGCTAAGGGCAGGGCTTGTTGGCCCTGCTGTAGTGAACAACAATGTTTTCCAAACACCAGAAAAGTTGGACCTGGGTCCATGGCACCCCAACTACATGAGGTTCCATCGATGGTGGCAGATATTTGATCTCTGCCATAGGGACTGTGCGAATGAGCGCAGTGAGGTTTCGCTCCACCCATCTCAAAACTCTCTCAGCATCTCCGGCTGGAGGTGACCCTGTTTCTGGTCCATCGGCCGCGGTTGGTCCTTCCTCTGGTCAGGGATACCACCTGGTCCTCGAGAAGTTTGCTGGACGCACTGGTCCGACATCTGTACATAATAGATACATAGTTGTCAGATACTATGATACACATAAAAATGATATATATATAAAAAGAAATAAAAATTAAATAACTTTGAAAAAAAAACATACCTATCTCTCCTTGTTCTACTCCGGGAAGTACAGGCATATCAGGATCCTTGGAGAAGTTGATCCTGGCATAGGGGTAGTCCTTTATAGCTAGAATCTGCCGAGACCACCAGTTGAAAAATTTATCATCGAAGGCTTGAATGGTCCTCCCTCCCCCCTGTCGTAGAAACAATGCCGCCCATCTATACACTATTGGGATAGAGGCCACGTGCCCTCGTACTGTCTCTCACAGACTTAGACTGGGTACCCTCTTGAAGAAAAAGTAACACAGAACAGTCCCAAACCCAAAGTTTTTGTTTCTCCACACACGACACTCTGTTAATTGGCTCTTCATGCAATCAAGCATGGTTGTGCTTTGGTCAAAAAATTGTGCATTTAATCACTGAACCTCACAATGCATGTGCACTCGGGAGGCCTGATGTAAGGCCGCAGATCCAGTGATCCACCCAATAAGTAAAACTATCACTTTCAGTGATAGGTTTGAAATATTGTGGATCGGCACCTAAGAACCCACTTTATCTGTGCCGGCTTCGCAATGGAGTCCAATCAAATCCTCAATGTTGCGAGGCCCAAGAGGAAAAACACGAAGGTTGAATGGTTCCCCTCTCCTTGAGATTCCAGTCAGAAAATAAATATCCTCAATCGTTGGAGTCAACGCCTGTCCTTCAAGCATAAATGCCTCCGCGTCAGGGTGCCAATAATCTACCAAGGTGTTTAGTAGTCTGGGTTGTGCCCGCATAAATGGACACTAGAAGAATTTCAAGAAACCACATTGTGCTAATGCAGCTAGAGCAGCAGGGTCTTCTAAGACCAAAGAATCAATGTCTTCATTCTCCCTTTCTCTCCAATGAACATACATCTTGCAAAATTACAGTTTCAAAGGGGAGTTAAGTCTTGCTTTTTAATTTTTTCCATATGTTTAGGGGTGTACGCAGGATATATTGAGCACAGTTGCATATGCATGCGGGCAGGTTGTTTTCTACCCACGGGCATACGCGGGCTGTCCTTGGACAACCAACATACAAACAGGGCCACACCTTTTTTAAGAGTGCGCGCCCCCCCAAAAAGCTAAAATTAACTAAAAGGGAAGTATTGAATTGCAAGAGGGGTTGTTTTATATTTACTTGGTCCAAGCAAAAGTTAATTTCATCCATTGAAGCTCCCATAATCAATTGTTTTGGAAAATGGGTGTTTTTGACTTTTTGGTCAATTCTCAATTTACAATGGTGATAATGAGATGGCAACTTCTATTTATAGATTTTTTGGCCCCTTTTTGTCATTTTTTGGCCCCTTTTATCATTTTTTCTAGCTTAAAAATCGTTTAGTATGGTTCCTGAGTTTCTTATGGGATCTCACAATACATGTTACTTTTGGTATTGGGAAACTTTTTGAGAGTTGGGTCATTTTTTAAGGTCCTTTGGTAAAAAGTCATTTTTCCAACTTTTTGCATCTAAGTTAGGTTTCCAACTCCACTTTCTGCATCTCGTTGTCTTTTTCGCTTTGCTGTAGGATAGACCCCACCGAGTAGCAACACAGAACTATAATTGCTGCTTTAGAAGTGTTGTAATTTAGTGGTAGAGCCTGCCTTTACATGAATGCCCTAGTTAGATCCTCATTGCTTTTGGCATCCATGCTGTCGTTAATGACTATAGGCTCGAGAGTCCTTACTAGTTTTTCCCTGATTACGAGTTTTGAGCCTTATTTGCATGATTCATTATCACTCTTGACCTCACCCTCGAGACTCCCAAACAAATACGAGTCTTCTTTAATCCCTTTTTAGACTCTTTAAACATGAAAATATTGCCGAGCGATCTTGTTGCCCTTCATGCTCGCCAAACTAAAATTTGAAGGCAGGTCTATTTGGTAGTAGTTTACCCCTTTTTCGGTCTGGACGATCAGTTGTACGAACAAAGGTACACTCTAGGAGCGTCGGTTTGCTAGAAGAGTATTCTCTATAAATGTGTTGAACCTGCATAGAATAGATCTAGCTAAACAATAATACACACATTTGCAAAGAGAATTGGAGAAATAAGAAGAAGGAGAGAAAGAATGAAAGAATTCTCATTAACTGTATTCCACACTCAAAGGGTGAATAATTTACAATAGATATAGGATACATGAGTAACTAA
>SNQJ01S0037551.1:33043-63191 GCA_010110895.2 Picea sitchensis | reverse complement strand
CCTAGAGAAGTTTTTGACTTGGAACTTAGATTCAAGACTGGGCGACACTTAATTAGGGGAGTTTTTTGTTTTTTTTTTAATGTCTTAATGAGATCAATGTTGTAGGGCCATCTAGGTTCCTCCCTCTATCATCATCAACACGACGTGCCCTTAAGTACGCACTAGGTGCTCCAAGGGTGCCACTCACCTCATCTGTTCCTTTGCGCGACATTCCCTTCAGGATGCACTACGAGCTCCAAGGGTGCCACTCGCCTCTTGTGTTTCTTTTGCGCGATGTGCCCTTCAGGACGCACCACGTACTCCAAGGGTGCCACTCACCTCTTGATTGATTGGTAAACATCAATAACCACTCGAGTCAACACTCCGCTAGGTGAACTTGTGGGAGACTAAGGGCTTCTAAGGAATAATTCCCCCGCCTTATTGCACTCCCCTTAGAATCATCGTGAGCGACTGGCGCAGTCTTCCCTCATGGTATCATGGGTCCCCTCGAACTAGGTAATCATTAACCTACAATTTGAGCCACGACGGGAGTGCTAGTAGGTTGTGGTAGGGTTGTTGTCCACACCTCTCCCTCAACCCCTCTGGTAGTTGTGTGTGGCCCCTTTACTCCATATGTGAGTCTGGTCGGGAAGCTATCATTAGCCTGCATCATCAACAAACCATGTCAAAACATGTCCACATCATATCATCATCTCAAATGTACTAATATCACAGTAAATCAATCAAACCCCAATAGCACACTCCTTGACTCAATCTACAGTCCAAGGGGTTCCATCGATGCCTCTGCATCCTCAAGGTCCAAACCCTGCACACTCAGAAAAACCGAGTCAATATCACCTGTCTATGTCAATGTAGTAAAACAACATTTCATCTACCCATGACGCATCATAATCAAAGACAAATGTTTTAATATCATAATAATACGAATCACTTGCGAGCAAGTGTCCTCAAAGAATAAATTCGCTCAGTGCACCAGAGCTAGATGTTACACTGCAGGCCTTTTTATAATAAGAAGGAATGCCAAAAACCCTAGACATCCAAAAATCTAACCCTAGGAGATGAAGTGCCAAAAGTCATGTGGGCCCCGTTTGGGTAAGTGAGTACATCAACTTCCCGAGGTCGTAACTTTTGCATAGGATCTTCGTTTTAGGCGTGTGATAGCTCATTGGAAAGGTGTCATTGAGGAGATTCATTTTGGGGGCTCAATTATGCCTTCGTGAAAGAAATGTACAAAGAATGTAAAAATACAGATTGAAAGACTCGCTAGAATGGTAGTAGCTTATCTCTGAGAAGAGATGTGACGGCTACTTGCATTCACAAGAAGATGATTACAATGAGGCTCTGCAGGCCCTTTTACAATAAGCAGGAATGTCAAAAACACTAGACATCCAAAAACCTAACCCGAGGAGATGAAGCGCCAAAAGTCATGTAAGTGGGGAACATGACATCCCCCATGGAGATTATGTTTAAAAACTATTGGTTTATGCCTCTGTGTTGCATAAGTGGCACTACCTATAGGTGCTACCTAATATTTCACAGAGAATAGAATCTGCATTTCATTATTCATTTTGGCAAATGAATACAATTGTTATGGGATTTTTATTTATTTTGGGGAAAATTGAAATTATATTGAGTTATTCCCAATCTCCAAGTTTTCAAAAATCAAAGAATCCATGGATTTATGCTACTGAATTGCATGCAGAAACACAGTCGGGTGCTACCTACAGGCACTGCATAATACTCTGGCAGAGGCTAAATTGTGCAAAATTATTCTGCCATTTTTGAGTCACTAATTTAAAACTTGGGTTATGAGCAGTTGAGAATGTATTTTTGAAAATAGGAGGATATTTTTGTTAATAACATTCCATATAACAAAAACCTCTCTCAAGTTTTCAAAATTTGTTTTGGTTTGAGAGATATTGGATATATAAGTGGCGCTGCGTACTCTGCACACCGGCGTTGCCTAATTTCTTGTAGCGGTCATGGTTTTGATATTCACCTTGTTGGGAGGTTGCCACATGTCAAGGAGAGTTTGAATGGATTCTCAAGGATCAGTTAGATATCAAGGCACACCTGCACCTAAGATTTAGCTCCATCAAAGGCCTCATGCATGAGGTGGAAACAATTTATTAATGACTTCCAACAAATTCCTGAAAATCAACAGTTTGTTGGATTTTTGTCTCTTTGATTGTTGCCACCTATATCCTAGGCTTAGAATCCAATGGAGGAGATGGGATTTGACCTCCTAAGGTTATTTGGATGCTATTTTCTATTTAAGGAAGGAGATATATTTTGGAGAGGGGTTGGATTCATGAGCAAGAGAGATGAGAGAGCTATAAGAGGCACTTTGCCTGTGATCATTATAACCCTGAGGGGATTTTGTTTTTGTAAACATTTCTGTTATTGAAGGTTCATGATATATGTGTTATCAGGTTGTATCTCTTGTTTTCTTTCCAAATTTTTCTTCTTACTTGAATGAATTGTACACCTTGAGGATCATGGTTTCCTTTGATTAATGGATTCTTGAGCATCTGAGGATCTGATGTATTTTGCCTATTAGTCACTGTTTATATTCAAGTACCTTGAATTCATTTATGCAGAGAGGATATCTGCCTTATGGATGTTCTTCTTTGTGTTATATTTTTCTTCCTCTATTCAATAAACCTTTATCTGATATGCATATTGATTGCATTTAATGATCAGGGTGTTTGCTTGACTCCATATCCCAATGGTCCATCATTGATTTACAACAACTTACTATCCTTCCCCTTCCTTGTTTTCTTTTTCTTAATCCACAAAACCAATCAAGAATTTTTATTTCTATGTTACCAAGCTTACTCTCATTTGCAGTCCGGGAGTGACTCTTGGAGTGCTAACAACATCCACACATGAGGTGCATGTATATACCAATATTGAGCTCGCACATGTGCATGGATATTGGGGTTTCATGTGCGTGGTCAAGGTGGGAGATGTGCGCAACTTATCCTCTGACTGTTGCGCATATGTGTGCGACTATGAGTGGTTAGGCCGCACACATATGCGAGGATGTTAAATGGAAAATTGTGTTGTGACTGCATGTCTTTTGGATGAAAAATCACGTGAATGTGCATGACCGTAAGGGGTACATGCGCATGGAAGTGCACGAATGTTAAGGGAAAAACCGCGAAGGGAAAAATGGTGATTTTTGCAAGTGATGAGTTTTCTTGATGAGAAAAACTAATATTTTTGTTGGAATGGGTGTAGGCGACATATTAGAGAGGAAAGATGTTGTTCTAGTGGTGAGAGAGGGACTGGGAGTCACTCAAGAGGATGGTGGGTGATGATGCTCAGATCCGACGCCATTTGGTCCGAGTGGGTTTGTTTCAGTTTCTTGACTGCTCATTGTTGCAGTTGCATGATGCACTATTGGATTTTATCATTCGGGTGTGGTGGCCTAAGTGAAAACTGTTTGAGGTGTGGGGGTCTGACTTCTGCAACACAACATATAATGACATTTATTTCCTTACTAGGCTTCCTATTTGAGGGACCAATTTGCTGACATAGACTAGGATTTCACTGATTGTGATGGTAGTAGCGATGGCCAAGAGGAACTACTCAAGGATGACATTTATGAGTGGTGAATCGATTAGTATATCCATGATTGACTCTCTAGAGACACGAGAATTCTTTGCAATGATCATGTGGATTTTTGGGTCTCTGGGGACTCAACGCATCTCGAGGGTGTTGATGGTTATTGTAGAGAGAGCCATGGAGGGGCATATGTATGCTTGGGTGTGTGTGATGTAGGCCTACATGGTGGTGTATCTATATAGGTGTGCCACTGTGAGCGGTAATGAGTTTTCATTTGGGTCTATACTGTGTGCCTTCATGTTTGAGAGGGTGGTCTTGTTATGCCCGCAGGCAATTTTGGACCCTCACGCTATGAGAGACCCTAGAATGATGAGATGGGGGAAGTTGCTACCTCACTAGGGCGGTGGCGATGTTGGAAATTATTTTAAGCCTTTGTTTGAGGGGGTCTGGTGGAAGACCCCATAGGTGTTTTTAGATTTTTTGCATCACAACATTGGCTTCTGACACCGCTCAAACATGCGTTTACCTCCAGCTGAGATTTTGGATGAGTGAGGTTAGTTTGTTATATTTTTGTATGTTTTAGTACTCGTTGATTTGTATGCTTGTATGTCCATATTACTAATACAATTTTGTGGTTTGTTTATGCAGATGTTGGACCCAGGGGTCGAGAGGAACTTTTGTGGAAATAGCGATGAAAATCCCGACCAAGTTAAAATAACCTATTCGTGGATATTGCGACGAAATTTCATGGAAATATTGACGAAAATCCCGCCCTATTTAATAAAAAGATGAAAATAATGGAAATGTGGAAAAATTTCGTGGAATAATCTGCCCATATGTACTAGTGAATTCCTATGAATGAATTCTTGATATATATAAGATATAATTCTATGGTTTTCTACCATTTGGGTTTCCATGTAAATACGGGTGTATCGTGTGTTTGATGTGATGGTGTTGATGTGATGTTGCTTATGATTATATGCTCATGATATATTGAGTGTAAACATAGATGATACATTGATGATAAACTGTTGAACATTGTTGTTAAAGTGAAATAATATATATTGTGGTTAAAACTGGTATAAAGTGGTCATACTGTATCACCCCCCCTTTCAGTATTCCAACAATTGGTATCAGAGTAGGTTCCTTCAAGGAAACAGCTTAACCACTGGAAGGTAGATCATGGAGTGCAGTATGAATGGAGTACCAATGTTCAATGATCAGAATGGTTTGGACTATGATATATGGAGTAGAAGAATGAAAATATTTTTGCAGGCACATGGATATGATATTTGGTATTCAGTTGTTACAGGATATAATGGTTCAAAGAAATCAAATACTGCAACCAAAAAGGAATTGAAGAAGAACACCAAAATAGAAATGGATTTCATCATGGAAGGACGACATGATTTAGTAAAAGAAAAAGTGGGAAAATGTTCATGAGCAAAAGAACTCTGGGATAAGCTACATAATCTATATTTTCCCCCCATCACAGATCCATAGAATGCTAAATAAGATACAAGTACAGGACAAGAAGAAAGATGCTCATCATGTCAGATAGAGTTAGAAGAAGAAGAGTGTGAAGTGGATATTGAGACAAAATTTAACTATGCCTTCACTCAATTAAGTAAAGTAAAGAAGGAAAACTAGTTCCTAAAGGAAGAATTGATTAAGCTAAAGGAAAGTCCTCAAATCCTAGAAGAAGTACACCAGATTATTACAGGTTTACATGATCAATTGAAAGAAGCCAAAGAAATAGAAGAAACACTCAAGAGTTAGAAACAGTACATGGAAGCCAAAATAGTAGCACAAAAGGAAGAAGCATAAAAGAGAGAGAAGATATTGACATATCATCTCAAGGAAAGAACTAACGATTTAAACTAGCTTGAGGAAAATTTTGCTCAAGAATAGAGAAGACTTGAAGAAGAAATAATCACATTGAATATCCAACTTGAAGAAGCAAAGAGAATAGAAGAAGTCATGAAGATTCAGATGATGAAGAGAGAAGAAGAGGTTGAGAAGATTGAAGAAGAAGTTGTCACATTGACAGTCAAAATCATCAAGCTCAGCCAAAACATTGAAGAGAGAGAAACATCCACATCATCCATAGAAAATGTTGAAGATAAGAACTCAAAGTTGCTAGAAAAGATGAATGAGGAAAAGAGTAAGAGTTATGCAGAAGTACTCAAAGGAAGGAATCATGGTAATCTAGAATCAAAGAAAAATGATAGAGATATATCTTTAGGAATACCCTCCACATTCAAGCCACAAAGAAGCTACAATCATGATCAACCAAGGTAGGAATTCAAAAGGATTACACCAAAAATAATATCATTCACTCCCATGTATGTAAATTTCTTTTATGGTCATTTTTTTTATTGTACTAACTTTGGACATAAAGTTGTAGGTTGCAGGGCTTATGGAAGAAATATTCAAGCAAGAAATACTTATGTAGCTCCACACAATATTGAATGTTACAAATGCCACAATTATGGTCACATAACTCATGATTGCAGAAGCATGATGGATACTTCCTTGAGAAATAACACTAATATCATATATAAGAAGGTTTGGAAAAGAAAACAAGAACATTTAAAGGAAGATCAGATAAATGAAGGACACTGAGAAGTCATACTCTCAGGATTGGAAATAGTTTGAGATGAAGAAAAATATACTAGGAAAAAGAAAGATGTCAGATACAAGAAGATTTGGAGAAGTGATGAAAAAAAAAAGAACATGTGAATAAATACCAGGTCCCAGAGATTACATAATTTGTAGTAGTACGAGAAAGAAGAGAAGAATAGGTGAATAAATAATAGGCTCAAGAGATTGTACTTTCATGAATTGTAATGCAAGATCAATCCATAGGAAGAAAGGAAGAAGTCATAGTTCAGAGAGATGATGAGTCTACAAACAAAGAGGAATATTACTCCACATCAGAGAAGATATTTTTCCGAGCTACCCGACTTGGAGACTCTCAGTGAAAAGGGATATTGAACATGGGGAGTCAGTGCAGTAGGTACTACATATCAGAGAGCCATTCTTCAAGCAGGTTGAAGCATTTGTAGAGACATATTCAGAGCAGTCATCTAGCAGAAGTACATAATGATAGATTGATCGATTGAGAAAGAAGTGTTCCCACATAGGTGTCAGTTGGCAGTTACACAAGCACAAGTTTATGATTGTGTTCAGGTAGAGATATATTCAGTATAGGTTGGTCTAGACATGAAAAGTTTGGTTTGCAGGGGACACATTTGATATGTGATGATCAATTCCATCCATATAGTACAATGACAGATGGGTCAACATTGTGGATAGTTAAGTAGCAGAGTTATGGATATTTTGTGACATATGGACAAAGATGGATTCATGAGATGTTTAGCTAGTACAGAAAGCACGGGACAAAGAAGATGCATAGAAGTATATTTATGATTGGAATAAGTGGAATCAATTGGTCACAGAAAGGAAAGTAGTGAAAGACACAATAGATCAGGGAAAGAGAAACCATCAATAGAAGCTACAACATGAGAAGAAAACTATTGAACAATATGGTCAAGTGAACATGAAAAGTGAATGAAGAAAAAAGTATTGAATGATTTTTATATATGTCAGTGAATTTCAAGAGGAAGCACCAATGGAAAATAAGAAACACTGGAAGAGAGGAAAGGAAACATTTCATAGGTATCCCTACATTGATCTACACAACATATTGTAGAGAAGAAAAATCATTAGAGAAAGAGATCCAGAAAGGAAGATCAACATCATACAGATAGGGAGACATACCCACAAGGGAAACTATTCTCTTTCCCATGACTGGTTAGAGCAGGTACAGTGTCAAGAGAAGACATATCGACAAGGGGAGTTAACCATTGGTCAAAGAAGGAGAGAAAGAATAGATGCACGAAGACAGGGGGAGAAACCCCAATGGGAGATACCCTTTTCCATTGATGTTGTTGGCACAGGGGCAAACCCAGGGTTCAACACTACAACATCGCACCAACAAAACCCTAACTATCGACCCTTTCATCAACACCTGCGAAACAGATGAAGTCTCACCCGAGGTAGAGACAGGGGTGGTTGCAGGACTCCAATGTCTGTAACCTTAGCTGGGAAACAGATCTGTGACTGTAACACCTTAACATAACACTTAATAGTTATAGTTCATCAGTATTAAACCAGTATCTACTTCACAAATAAACCCTAATTACAGAGCATCACAGTATTCATCTAGATCTAAGATAATTAAGCACTAAGAATATTTACATAGGTCAAATCTAACATCCATCCACATTATTAAGCATAAAGCATCAACAAATCTATCTATCATTCATCTATATTAAGCACTAAGCAAGTAAACACATAAACACATCAATACATCGCACAAAGCATAGCAACACAACATGTATGTGGCTCACCCCCACCCTAGGGCTACTTCCACTAACTCTTCTCTTCTTTATTATCTTTGGTCAAGCTTCTTACAGGCACATAGCATCAAAATCCTACTCTGCAGAAGACATGATATCTACGTGCACTCCACCAAATATTGCTTATTCAAGCTAGGGTACAACATTAAGCCTTTACACAGTCTCTTATAGTTACTTGCACTTAGCCTTGCAAGCCTCACACAGTATGCAAAAAGAACTTACAGTCATTACTTGCACCACTACTTACAATCCTTCGATCACATAGATCGAACACTAGCACTTAGCACCACTTACTTACATCACCTAGCTACTATATATATATATTACAAAATCAGGCCTATACATGGGTAAACCCATGGGCCGACATTCCCATACCCGTTACATAATCCCAAAACCCAAAATTCCCTAAATTGGGGTAGAGATCCTGCAATATCTACTTCGTCTTGTGCTCCGCCTTCGATAGCCTGTTGAAGTCCCAAAAATAGGTCAAACATGACCAAGGATCCTCAAAACTTGGTTAAGGGCCAACTGGCCCCCAACACTCACCTGTGACTCATCCCGAGTCACCTTGATCTGGGTAGTTCTGCTTCAAAATCCTCGATCTTGGCTCAAGCTACTTCGACTTGTTGTTGTTCGATGGCCTCCCGTTCAACGAACTCTTGGATAACAACTTCATTGACAGGTCCCTCTAGGCATTGTTCAGCTACAATGATGACTTGCTCTAGTTCTGCTCCTCAGCCTTCGATCTCTGTGAACAATTGGCAAGCCTCATCTTGTATAGGTTGGAGCCTCTGAGTCACTTCCATGAATCTACTCTGAATAGTATGGACCTGCTGTTGGGTGATGCACTTCTCTTGGGATCGCTTCATTCTTTCCATAGTTGACAGGGGCTTCAACTGCGTCTGTATTGTCTCTGCTTGCTGCTTTGCCTCTTGGAGCTATGACTCTTGTGCCTTTAGTTCTTGATTCTCAATGAGTCCCTCATATGTCTAGGCACTACTATCACTTAGTTTCTTGCATTCCATGGTAAGGGCCTTTATTCTCTCAACTGTGCTCTGGGCAATTGCTTCTCTTTGATCCCTCACATCCTGTGGAGTGTCAGGCACTGTGTAGAGCTCTAAGTTTGATATTCTTTGTTGTAGCTACTGGATGGATTTTGTGAGCTGCTCTACTTGATGCGTGACTCAGTATTCTACCTTTATCTCTAAGCCTATCACAGAGTGGAGTGCTCTGTTGACTACTTCTTTCACTTCGAGTTGCTCTGCCAACAACTGTTCTTTTTGTTGTTGCATCTGTGTTTTCTCCTCTTCAAACTTTGTCTGGAGAGAAACCTTCTCCTACTCTGCAACTCTACGTTTTTCTACTAGTACTCCTTACACTTGCTTCAAGGCCTGAGTGGCTTGTTCTGTTTCTTCTTATGCTCGATGAAGGCGAGATTCGGTCGCATATGCTAGTAGGTGGAGTTGGGCTGGCTCATGTCCCAACTCTAGTTCTCTTGATGACAAGGGCATAGTGGATACTGCACGACTGGACTGAAGGGCCTGTTGTACCCCTCAGAGTTCGACCTCAATTCTGTCATACATTTCCTCCTTCTTAGCTTCTTGTTTCTCCAAGATTTCCTGCGAGGCATCGTTTACAACTACTATGATGAAGTCAAAATCATCGGTAGTGAGTACAATCTGCATCTTGGTCAAGGTGGCTCTGGATTTATTTCGAGAAGAAGGTTTCAAGGGAGAAACCTTCCTCTTCATCAGGGGATCAGCCTCATCTCTAGGCAATGTTACTTTTCCTTGCTTATGTTCAGCTTCTTTTCCATTTATCTCTTCTACTTCGTCATCACCCCTTCAGTCAGGTGATACTAAAGCAGTCTTTTCTGAGGCACTGGTTAAGTCTTGGACCTCTTCGGTCTTCTTCCTTCTGCTAGTTCTAGGTGTGTCATGTTCTTTGTGAGCGTCCTCCGAGCTGTCAAGTTCAAGGTCAGACATCTCTGCAGGGTTAGTAGGAATAAAGAGGTCCACTGACCATTCCTTAGTGATCTCTTCAAGGTATTCTTCCCTGAGCTTGTAGTATGACTGAAGTTGCTCCTTATGTTCATCTACTCACGCAGTAATATAGATGAAGTGTCGATATGCGTGAAACTTCATGAGGAATCACAATCTTTGTAGGGTGTTCAACGTCATGCAAGGTTCCGCTTTGATGGCTCTCTTCACCTGGAGATAGTATGTGTGGAAGACTTCGTTCGACTGTAACTTTTTTCTCATATCGCTAGAGTACTAGAGCGTGGTGAACTTCACAGCAAGCGACTCAAATGGATCAATATCCAGGAAGGTCGCACCTTATGGCATATCCCAAGAAAAAAACATGATGAGGATCAGGAGCTAGCTAAAGTGAAACTTGTAGCCCTGATCTTGTGCTTCGCGACAATCTAATTCCAGTTGGTTAACTAGGTACTTTGTCCAGTTCATTTGTAGGCCTTCCACGCATTTCCCTGCGAGGTCAACGACAAAGCCTGTGACCTACATGGGTTTGTTCTTCCTTACTAGATTTCCTACAATTAATTGGCATGTTAGGCGCACTGCACCACTCTAGATGGAAGATACCTTGTAGCCTCACATCCCCTTCTCAACATCGTCGTAGGTATCCTTGATCTTCTGTGCTAGTGCATGATAAGTGGCTTTTCCTGGATAGAACTCCTGCAGGTTGGGTCCTTGTATACTTTATCTAGTGATCCTATGGATCAGCGTCGGATCATCTGTGATACGATGGTCTAGCCATAAGTAGGCACCATGGTGACATGAAATTAGTAGCTTGACATAGGAATTGACTTCCTGGTGCCTTCCAAAGTGTGGGATTTTCATTACATTCAGCAGGGTGGACTGTGCGAGGTTTAGAGTCCATGGCTGGGGGATTATCTTTGAGTTCTTCCCCTTCATCTTGGTCAAGTATTTATATGGGGTGACCATACTATGGTTCTTGTGATATCCTAGGTTGAATTCGTTGAACTTCAACATGGCGATCTTGTCCTACTGCGTTCAAACTGTGCGTATCCCCTTCAGGAGGTATGCAGTAACCATGGTGTACTCAAAATATATTGGCAGACTATTACGACTCACCATGTGGGCTAGAGGTAGGATGTAGTTAGAAAATATGGTAGAGATTAGCTTTGGATTTTCTAGGTCATCTCTATGCTTGGTTCTCTTTTTTCGTTGATGGTCAGGATGGTCTGCCTCCATGAGAAGTCGATGGAGAGGCTTGCACTCCTCTCGTCGATGACCCTTGTACACCCACAGATGTTACTCTTTCTGTCATGAGGTCGATGAGTACCTCCTTCATAGATTCTTTGACTACACTAAGTTCTTTGGACATACACGCTCGTGATTGAATATCTCGATTTTGAAGAGTAACCGCTCAATGTAACGGGATGGATGGTGATAAGGTGATGATCACTATGAAAAATCAACTAATCTATGGGCTCAGATAATCATGGCTGGAATAGTGTTCTCGGTGCATGGATCGACGGAATAAATAGATAACTTGGCAATGGATCTCTTGCAATGGGTTAGAAGCCTTCATTAACTCAATTATGTCTGTTATGATGTGGTCTCAATGGTATGATGGTGAACTTTCTGACCATAAATGTCATTCTACCCCTTCAGGGTGTCGGTCTAATGGTTATACTGTTCCCAACGACTATATTTCTTCGCCATGGTAAAGTGCCATGTGGCGTTGTTCTGATATCCCAATGAAGTTCCAGTTTTGCAAATTTTCCTACTACGAAGTTCCCTCTAGAACCTTTTGTAACTTTTCGATCTTAGCTCTCTTCTTACTTAGTTTTCTAGCCTTATTTCTAGTGAGCTTCGTATTGGTATTCCATTTTCCATTCTGATTCTTATCTCCTCTTGGCATAGTAACTTCGCGTTGTTGAGATTCTTTCCTAAGATTCAAGGGTAATACTTCTTATTTATCTGGGGTAGGTACTTCAGTCTTCTGTGAGTCTTCTTTTGTTCTTCCAACTTCGACATCCAAGTCTCTGGTGTTAAATAGCTTCACTTTGTTCTTATGTTATTCAATCAAGTGTGCACTCCTCCTAGTCATGAATTCTTTTAATTCTTGCTTCTTCTGATCTAAGACTTCTTCTTCCTTCCTTTTGGCCTGATTTCTTTCAATCCAAGGTTTTCCTAGTAATATAGCAAATGGAGCGTTGTTCTCAATAAATTTAACAATCTCAAAATATTCCTATGTCGAACTTCCATGAGCATTCATAGATGTTTGAGTGAGCTTTCCACATAGGTTTATCAATTTTCCTCTGAATAATCCTATTCCTCCCAATGAAGGAATCATAGCAGGATTTTCTAAAGTTTCCCAAGTTCTTTCTATCATAATATTGACCTGTGTTTCTTCATCCAGAACACAGTCAATGTCAAAGTCTCATATTCTTGCTTCTATGCACTCTTTTTCTTTGAAGACATCTGATAAGTTGATATTTCTATGATCATTCAGGGTTTCTTTAATTTGTACTAATACTTTCTCTGATTCTTTCTGGGGTTCTACCATAATCTTAGTTTCTAGATCTGCCTTAGGGTTTTCTTGTCTCATATTCATTCTTTCAAGCTTAGCAATCATTCTAGGGAAATCTAATACTTCATGGTCCATATCTTTATAAAAAATACAACTAGGTCTTCTACCAAGGCATTCCTTAGTCAGATGTCCCAGTCTTCTGCAACTGTAACAAAGGGTTAATCCTCGTTTTCTTTTAAATGATCCCCAACCTTTCCTGTACTGTGTGCTAGGATCATAGTAGCTAACCTGCAAAAAATTCTTTCTAGGGTCCTGCATCCATTTGTTAGTCCAAACATTCTTTCTATGCATAGGTATAACATATCTTTCACTATTCTTATCAGATCTACTCATATCAAATCTTTGTTCATCTATCAATTCCCTAGTTTTCAATATAGGACAAATCTTATTAAACATACCTAGATCCATACTTTAGAAACAAAATTTTCCACTTATCTTACTTCTATAGAGCACAAAGATTACAGATCTTACCTCTTTTCTTTAGATCTGACCTCTTTTCTTCATATCTAACCTCGTGTCTTTAGGTATGACCCTTCCTCTTCGCACAGAGCTTCACAGATCAAGTAGTATTGCGTACTAGTGCAACATTTCTATGCACATAGATTTTCTCTTTTTCAGTTTAGATCTTCGCACAAAACTCATTTTTCCTCAGTTCCCAACAATCACAGTTTCAGGTCCCGACAACGAAACCATTTGTTGGCACAGGGGAAGACCCAGGGTTCAATGCTACAAAAACACATCAACAAAGCCCTAACTACCCTCTCTTTCAGAAACACCTACGAAGTAGATGAAGTCTCACCCGAGGTAGAGGCAGGGGTGGTTGCAGGACTCCAGTGTCTGCAACCTGAACATAGCACTTAGCAGTTATATTTCATCAGTATTAAACCAATATCTTCTTCACAAATAAACCCTAATTATAGAGCATCATAGTATTCATCTTGATATAAGCATATTTACATAGGTCAGATCTAACATCCATCCACATTATTAAGCATAAAGCATCAACAGATCTATCTATCATTCATCTATATTAAGCACTAAGCAAGTAAACACATAAACACATCAATACATCACACAAAGCATAGAAACATAGCATGTACGTGGTTCACCCCCACCCTGGGGCTACATCCACCAACTCTTCTCTTCTTTATTATCTTTGGTCAAGCTTCTTACAGGCACATAGCATCAAAATCCTACTCTACAGAAAACAGGAGATATGCGTGCACTCTGCCAAATCCTCCTTCTTCGAGCTAGGGAACAATACTAAGCCTTTACATAGTATCTTATAGTTACTTGCACTTAGCCTTGAAAGCCTCACACAGTATGCACAAAGCACTTACAGTCATTACTTGCACCACTACTTACAATCCTTTGATCACATAGATCGAACACTAGCACTTAGCATCACTTACTTACATCGCCTGGCTACTATATATATATTACAAAATCAGGCCTATACATGGGTAAACCCATGGGCCGACATTCCCATACCCATTACATAAGCCCAAAACCAAAAAATCCATAAAAAGGGGCCGAGATCCTGTGATCTCTGCTTCATCTTGCGCTCTTCCTTCGACAGTTTGTCGAAGTCCCAAAAATAGGTCAAACATGACCAAGGATCCTCAAAAATTGGTCAAGGGCCAACATATGTCAAAGGGGGAGAGTTAGAAACATTGATGAGGAGTGTTTGTCACAAGGGGATCATGAGTATGAGTTCTGCCATGTCTAAGTGTTGCCATCAATGTTGGTGTTTCCATCAATGCCAACAGGGGAGATTGTTGGACAATTGGTTTGGACAGTTGGTTGTCATTAATGTCAACCCTTAGAGATTGATGTCAAACCTTGGAGAGGTCCATATATGTGGATGAGATATTTTATTGTCATTTGTATGATTGATATTGATGGTGAGTTGGGTGCATTTGAAGAATCATACATGAAGTCTTGGAGGTGTGGTTATGGAACCCAAAGTTTGTTGAGGAATATGGACATGAAGGATGGTGCAAATGTAGGAAAGACACTCATTGATGGATAATACTCGTCGTACTATTTTCGATGATATGTGGAATTCCACGTGGTTCCTTGCGGTTAGGGAGATATGGCCTTGTAAAGTTGGAAGCCCCGAACAGCAGTCAAGAAGCCCTTAGTTGGTTACAAGTCTTGGTCAAAGGGTAAAGTGGTTGTAACAAGAAACCCTAAAATAAGGAAAGAGGTTACCTAGAATTAGTACAAATACACCTCAAAGAGTCTCTCATTTATACACATACACTTACATTGAATATATATCTTGTGAATGTTATGGTTTATCTTTTAGAAAATCTATTAGTGAATCTGAGGTTGAATCTGATGTATCAAGTTTCAGGCAACGAAGGTCCGAAGGAGAGAAAGTTTTGGATTTGCAGAAAATTGGTAACCCTATTTTTATGAGGTTATATGTGGGCTGTAGAAGGATAGGTTGCATACATATGTGGGCTGAAGAAGGCCAGGTCGCATACATCTACGGGAAATAGAAGAGCAAGTCACAGATCTGAGGAAAAATATTTCTTGGTTAAGTTGCAACAAGGTTTGATGGTACAACAGGGTTGTTACAGGGTCTGAGATGGTATGCTTTAGGTCTTCATGAGTAAATGTATGTATTTTATGTATTTGTTTAAGGCTTGTATCTTGGATGGTATGACACATGCTTAAGGCATGTCTTGGAAGCCCTTGATGGTACATGGTTGAGGTGATATTGTTACATGCTTGAGACATACTCTTGGTACTTGATATATGGTTTTTATTGTTCATTGTTAGAGGAACATATTTGTGATATTGGCATACACTTGAGGCTTGTCTTATGGTACATGGCATGATTGAGAGTGAAATGGTATATGGTTGAGGCACATTTCATGGTATATGGTAAATGGTATGGTACAATGTTGATGTACATGGTTGATGTGCATGGTTGGCACATGGTATGGTACAGGTTTTGATGATACAGGTCTATGTATGGTTGATGCTCTTGCTATGGTACATGGTTGATGGTACAGGTTGTGACACAGGTTGATGCATGGTTGATGCATGATACAGATTGGTACTTGATTGAGACACATATCTTGTGATGGTATGTTGGTGATATTGGTACATGATTGGTAGAAGCATGTGTTGGTGATGTTGGACATCTAGTTGAGAGGGTCTTTGGTGTATGATCCATGTGAGAGGATCTGGTTGAGTATTGATGATAGTGACAGGTTGGACAGGTTGATGTGATAGGTTGGATACACTGACATGTTGACAATGACATGTTGATAGGTCACAAGTTGATGTGACAGTGGTAGTGATTATGGTAGTGAAATTTGTTCTACACTTATATTTCAGGGCGGTAGGACAGGGCAAAGAAAGGGGGTTGTAGCCTCCTTCCAGTTGGTTCCAGAGAACATAGGGAGTTGGAGCTTCCTTCAAGTTGGAGCCTAAGAATCAAGGGGTTGTAGCCTCCTTCTGGTTGGAGCCAGAGATTTCAAGGAGTTGTAGCTTCCTTCAGATTGAAGCCTATAAATAGGGGGTTGTATCCTCCTTCCAGATGCAACTGGGGAATTTGGAAGTTGGTGCTTCATATGAATGAATTCTTGATATATTTAGGAAATAATTATGTGGTTTTCTCCCATTTGGGTTTCCACATAAATACTGGTGTATTCTTTATTTGATGTGATGTTGTTGATTTTATGTTGCTTATGATTATATGGTCATGATATATTGAATGTAAACATAGATGATACATAGATGATAAATTGTCGAACATTGTTGTTAAAGTGAAAGAAAATATATTATGGTTAAAAGTGGTATAAAGTGATCATATTGATTCACCCCCCCTATCAATATTCCAACATAATTCTCAAGACAAAACTTCTCATACCTCCTACTCTTATTTATACTAATTCTATCTGTTAGCACAAGATTGGTTAAGGTGCCTATATGGATTTTGAGTTTTTACTAAGTGCTAGCTTCACCCAGTGGTAAAAGACACTACCTATGAACAGTCTTAGGGAGACTTTTGGAGTGTCAAGGAACCTAAGTAAAATGGTTTTGTCATCATGAAAGAAAAAACACTGCTCTATACATATTCAAGATTGAAAGGGGTTGCGTTTTGGAAATGCTACCCAAACCTGTATGCAGACACAACGTAAGTAGCGCTACATAATGGAGCTGAAAAATATTTCACAGAGGATAGAAGCTGCATACAGGTACAACATAGTCGGGCGCTACCTATAGGCTCTGTGTAATATTATGGAAGAAAACGAATTGTGCATAGTTATTTTACCAATTTTGAGTCATTAAATTAAAACTTTGATTGTGAGAAATTGAGAAGGTATTTTTGAAAACTAGAGGAGGTTTTTGTTCATAAGATCCAAAATAACAAAAAACTCTCTCATTTTTTCAAAATGTTTTATGGTTTGAGAGATATTGGATATATAAGTGGTGCTACCCACTCTGCATAGCAGCGCTACCTAATTTTCTGTAGCGGTCACGGATTTTGATATTTTCCTTGTTGGGAGGTTGCCACCTATAAAGGGGGATTCAAATGGATTCTCAAGGAGCAATTATATGTCAAGGGACACCTGTACCTAATATTTATCTCCAGCAAAGGCCTCATGCAATGAGGTGGAGACATTTTATTAATGACTTCCAACAAATTCCTAAAAATTAGCAGTTTGTTGGATTTTTGTCTCTTTGATTGTTGCCACCTATCTCCAAGGCTTAGAATCCAATGGAGGAGATGGGATTCAACCTCAGTTAATTTGGATGATATTTTCTATTTAAATAAGGAGAGATCTCTTGGGAAAAGGATGGAATGAGCCAAGAGAGGATAGAGAGAGTAGGAGTAGGTAGTTTTCCTGTTTATGTTCATTTGTAAGCCTGTGGGCATTTTATGATTGTAAGCATTACTGCTATTGGAGACTCATGAGAGCTATGATTTCAGATTGTAACTCTTCTTTTATATTTCTTCTTATTTGAATATATTGCAGATTTGAGGATCACATGCTATCAATGATTTATGGATCCCTATGCAGTAGAGGATCTGATGTATTTTTCCCATTAGTCATTGTTTCTATTCAAGTATCTGTTGATTCATTAAATTGAGAGGACCTTTGTTTAGTGAACATTCTATCTTATGTTTTCCTTCTTCATTCTTCCACCTATTAGCATATAATCTTGTTTTCTGTTGAGCATCTTTTGTGCCTTCGATGAGTAGGATGTTTGTGACTTCATTTCCCATTGGCGTAGCATACTGATCTGCATCTTGCAACCCTCTCTCTTTCTTTCTCCATATTGTTGATCCACCTATCCAAAACCAAATTATGTTTTACATTCTGATGGGTGCTGAGCTTACACTTTAGCAGTCAAAGTGTGACTTTTAGTGATAACATTTTTGGTGCCATTGTCGGGGATGGATTTGAGCAGATTGGAAATCTCCCTAGGAAGAACGACATTTCATAGCTCCAACTTTAGATGGTGACTGAAGTTGGACACCTTCAATACTGCACATTCACCATGGCAACTCCATTGTTCAGAATATGTTGGTGACTCCACTGGGGATGAGAAAATCAAATGGCTATGAAGGCTATCCTGGCCAGGAGGTTTGCCCCACACAATTTTTCATCCATAGATGGTTATCCACATCTTGTGCCTCAAATTGATGAATGGCAAGATCTGCTGCCCAGATTTTATGAAGGTGATGATGACAACCCTTTTGAGCATGTTCCTGAATTTCATGCTTTGATGCAGCAACTTGACATCCATCATGAAGATATATTGATGAAAATGTTCATGTATTCATTGGAAGGCAATGCGAGGTAATGGTAAAGAACACTCCCTGCTTCTAGTATTTCCTCTTTGAAGGACTTTCATGATGTTTTTTATTCTCATTGCAAGATAATTTATCCATCAAAAAGACTTTTTGAGAATTGTTGTGAGGGGTATGCATCATATATTCAAGATTCAGCAAGTGATTCATCTAGTAGTGATGATGAAGGGGATGCTTATAGAGAGAAGGACTTAGATGATGATTTTCATAATGCTTTTCCTAAATTTGAAGAACGAATGCATCATTCATGTCAAAATATAGGTCCCCAAGAGAATGATCAATATGGACAATCGATCATTTCCCTTTCTCCTCCTTTTTTCGATTCTTTAAGTCAAGAGGTCATCTTAGGTTCAGATTTATTTCATCATGAGAATAATGTTGCAGCTTGTCATGAATGAATTCATAGCTTACCAGTTGTTGTTGTAATCACTCCTATTGTTAATGAACCAGTGTGCCATGATTTGCCAAGTTTTGATGAATATGAGGATGTTTTCACTGAACAACTAGTTGTCCCAGCTATTTTACTAATCCCCTCAGCCATTAATAGTCAAACAGTCATTGATTCACCTTTGTATGATGATTATGAAGATGATTTCCATGAACAATCTGTTGAAGACCTTATATCATAAAATTACCCTTCCCATGAAAGCAACAATAGCTTGTTTCAACCCTCATGTCATATTTTTGTTGCTGAAAAAGAAGGAGAAGATGATAATCTAAGTTTAGAAGGTAAAAAACTGAGAAATTGGGACCATAAGCCAAGCTATGATGAATATCCCTCACAATCAAAAGATAATATAGAAGAATGTAGTTTTCCAAGCAGTTCTAATTGTGATGAATTTCCCTATCAACCCTATATTCCTTTTGAAGACACAAGCTCAGTTTCATCAAGAAGCTAAGATCAAATGCCATGTGATCAGATGAGAAAGGTTGAAATTAAAGAAAGACAAGCATCACTAAGCCTTTTTCCTAGTACACCTCATGACTAGGAGTGGACCAAGGCCATATGCATTAAGGATGAATCATAAAATCAGAAAGCCACACCACAACCAAGCACAGTGGAGGAAGCACCTAATGCAATACTTTTCCTTTTTACATAAAGCAACGTCGCAGGGGAAAGTCTTGATGATGTTTTTCAGGATCCATTTGCAGCATGTCTGCAAGCATAAAGTGGGCCTAGGCTCATTGATTTCTTCAATGGAAAGTGTATTGCCAAATGTTTCTTTGACGTGCCTTCAAGTAAGAATTATCTCTGGTGCTTAAGGAAGCACATTTCAAAGCTTAAAACAGTTGAAAACATGATGAAATGGCTTCATTGGTTGTTTCATGTAACTTGAATGATTCATTTTCCCAATAGTTAGAGTAGGTGTGTGCAATAATCTTGTTGGACAAGCATCATTTTCATCATTTTTGTCAGTTTCAGTTTTCATTTTCATTTAGTTTCGGCTGAAGGTCACAGATCAAAGCAGATTGCAGAGGTTAAAGGTTGAGAGCATGAATCCACAAGTCCAAAGTATAAGGCACTGGAACTACAAGAGTTCTTAGAGCCTCACAGGGAGGACTCTATCCCCCATGGAGCCTATGTTAGCATAAGATTGGTTAAGGTGCCTATATGGATTTTGAGTTTTTACTAAGTGCTAGCTTCACCCAGTGGTAAAAGGAACTACGTATGAACAGTATTAGGGTGACTTTTGGAGTGTCAAGGCACCTAAATAAAATGTTTTTGTCATCATGAAAGAACACACATTGCTCTGTACATATTCAAGATTGAAAGGGGATGCATTTTGGATATGCTACCCAAACCTGTATGAAGATGCAGCATAAGTAGTGCTACATAAATTCGTTGCATAATATTTCACATAGGACAAAAGTTGCATATAGGTGCAACACAGTCAGGCACTACCTACAGGCGTTGCATAATATTCTGGCAGAAAATGAATTGTGCAGAGTTATTTTACCAGTTTTGAGTCATTAAATTAAAACTTTGATTGTGAGCAATTGAGAAGGTATTTTTGAAAGTTGGAGGAGCCTTTTGTTCATAACATTCAAAATAAAAAAAAAACACTCTCATTTTTTCAAAATGTGTTATGGTTTGAGACATATTGGATATAGAAGTGGTGCTACCCGCTCTACACAACGACGCTACCTAATTTCCTGTAGCGGTCACGGATTTTGATATTTTCCTTGTTCGGAGGTTGCCACCTGTCAAGGAGGATTTGAATGGCTTCTCAAGGATCAGTTAGATGTCAAGGGACACCTACACCTAATATTTATCTCCAGAAAATTCCTCATGCAATGAGGTGGAGACATTTTATTAATGACTTCCAACAAATTCCTGAAAAATTAGCAGTTTGTTGGATTTTTGTCTCTTTGATTGTTGCCACCTATCTCCAAGGCTTAGAATCCAATGGAGGAGATGGGATTCAATCTCCTTAGTTCATTTGGATTCTATTGTCTATTTAAATAATGAGATATCTCTTGGAAAAAGGATGGAATGAGCCAAGAGAGGCTAGAGAGAGTAGGAGTAGGCAATTTTCCTGTGTATGTTCATTTGTAAGCCTGTGGGCATTTTATGATTGTCAGCATTACTGCTATTGGAGACTCATGAGAGATATGATTTCAGATTATAAATATTTTTTTATATTTCTTCTTATTTGAATATATTGCAAATTTGAGGATCAAAGGTTGTTAATGATTTATGGATCCCTAAGCAGCAGAGGATCTGCTGTATTTTGCCCATTAGTCATTGTTTATATTCAAGTATCTGTTGATTCATTAAATTGAGAGGATCTTTGTTTAGTGAACATTCTATCTTATGTTTTCCTTCTTCATTCTTCCACCTATCAACATATAATCTTGTTTTATGTTGAGCAGCTTTTGTTCCTTCGATGAGTAGGATGTGTGTGACTCCATTGCCCATTGGCATAGCATACTGATCTGCAGCTTGCAACCCTCTCTCTTTATTACTCCATCTTGTTGATCCACCTATCCAAAACCAAATTATCTTTTACATTCTGATGGGTGCTGAGCTTACACTTTAGTAGTCAAAGTGTGACTTTTAGTGCTAACATTTTGGCACCGTTGCCGTGGACGGATTTGAGCAGATTGGAAAGCTCCCTAGGAAGAATGACATTGCACAGCTCCAGCTTTAGATGGTGACAGAAATTGGACACCTTCAAGACTGCACATTCACCATGGCGAATCCATTGTTCAGAATATCTTGGTGACTCCACTAGGGATGAGAAAATCAAATGGATATGAAGGATATACTGGCCAGGAGGTTTGCCCCACTGAATTTCTTAGGCATAGATGGTTATCCACATCTTGTGCCTCAAATTGATGAATGGCAAGATCTGCTGCCCAGATTTTATGAAGGTGATGATGACAACCCTTTTGAGCATGTTCATGAATTTCATGCTTTGATACAGCAGCTTGACATCCATCATGAAGATATATTGATGAAAATTTTCATGTATTCATTGGAAGGTGATGTGAGGAAATGGTATAGAACACTCCCCGCTTCTAGTATTTCCTCTTTGAAGGAATTTCATGATGTTTTTTATTCTCATTGCAAGATAATTTATCCATCCGAAAGACTTTTTGAGAATTGTTGTGAAGGGTATGCATCATATATTCAATTTTCAGCAAGTGATTCCTCTAGTAGTGATGATGAAGGGATTCTTATAGAGAGCAGGACTTAGATGATGATTTTCATAATGCTTTTCCTAAATTTGAAGAACCAATGCATCATTCATGTTAAAATCTAGGTCCCCAAGAGAATGATCAATATGGACAATCCATCATTTCCCTTTCTCCTCCTTTTTTTGATTCTTTAAGTCAAGAGGTCATCTTAGGTCCATATTTATTTCATCATGAGAATAATGTTGTAGCTTTTCATGAACGAATTCATAGCTTACCAGTTTTTTTTGTAATCCCTCCTATTGTTAATGAACCAGTGTGCCATGATTTGCCAAGTTTTGATGAATATGAGGATGTTTTCACTGAACAACTAGCTGTCCCAGCTATTGTACTAATCCCCTCAGCCATTAATAGTCAAACGGTCATTGATTCACCTTTGTATGATGATTATGAAAATGATTTCGATGAACAATATATTGAAGACCTTATATCAGAAAAGTACCCTTCCCATCAAAGCAACAATAGCTTGTTTCAACCCTCATGTCATATTTTTGTTGCTGAAAAATAAGGAGAAGATGATAATTTAAGTTTAGAAGGTAAAAAACTGAGAAATTGGGACCATAAGCCAAGCTATGATGAATATCCTTCACAATAAGAAGATAAGATAGAAGAATGTAGTTTCCCAAGCACTTCTAATTGTGATGAACTTCCCTATCAACCCCATATTCCTCTTGAAGACACAAGCTTAGTTTCATCAAAAAGCCAATATCAAATGCCATGTGATTAGATGAGAAAGGTTGAAATTAAAGAAAGAAAATAATCACTAAGCCTTTTTCCTAGTACACCTCATGACCAAGAGTGGAGAAAGGCCATATGCATTGAGGATGAATCAGAAAATCAGCAAGCCACACCACAACCAAGCACAGTGGAGGAAGCACCTAATGCAATACTTTTCCTTTTTACACAAAGCAATGTCGTAGGGGCAAGTATTGATGATGTTTTTCAGGATCCATTTGCAGCCTGTCTGCAAGCAGAAAGTGGGCCTAGGCTCATTGATTTCTTCAATGGAAAGTGTATTGCCAAATGTTTCTTTGACGTGCCTTCAAGTAAGAATTATTTCTGGTGCTTAAGGAAGAACATTTCAAAGCTTCAAATAGTTGAAAACATGATGAAATGGCTTCATGGTTGTTTCCTGTAACTTGAATGCTTCATTTTCCCAATAATTAGAGTAGGTGTGTGCAACAAGATTGTTGGGCAAGCATCGTTTTCATCATTTTTGTCAGTTTCAGTTTTCATTTTCATTTAGTTTCGGCTGAAGGTCATAGATCAAAGAAGATTTCAAAGGTTAATGGTTGAGAGAATGACTCCACAAGCCCAAAGGATAAGGCAATGAAACTAAAAGAGTTCTTAGAGCCTCATAGGGAGGACTCTATCTTGCATGGAGCCTATGTTAGCACAAGATTGGTTAAGGTGCCTATATGGATTTTGAGTTTTTACTAAGTGCTAGTTTCACCCAATGGTAAAAGGCACTACCTATGAATAGTCTTAGGGTGACTTTTGAAGTGTCAAGGCACCTAAGTAAAATGTTTTTTTCATCATGAAAGAACTCACACTGCTCTGTACATATTCAAGATTGAAAGGGGCTACATTTTGGCAATGCTACCCAAACCTATATGAAGACACAGCGTAAGTAGTGCTACATAAAGACACTGTGTAATATTTCACAGAGGACAGAAGCTGCATACAGGTGCAACACAGTCGGGTGCTACCTATAGGTATTTTACTAGTTATGAGTCATTAAATTAAAACTTTGATTGTGAGCAATTGAGAAGGTATTTTTGAAAGATGGAGGAGAATTTTGTTCATAACATTCCAAATAACAAAAACCTCTCTCATTTTTTCAAAATGTGTTATGGTTTGAGATATATTGGATATAGAAGTGGCGCTACCTACTATGCACAACGACGCTACCTAATTTCCTGTAGCGGTCACAGATTTTGATATTTGCCTTCTTGGGAGGTTGCCACCTATCAAGGAGGATTCAAATGGCTTCTAAAGGATTAGTTAGATTTCAAGGGAAACCTATACCTAAGATTTAGCTCCAGCAAAGGCCTCGTGCAATGAGGTGGAGACATTTTATTAATGACTTCCAACAAATTCCTGAAAATTAGCAGTTTGTTGGATTTTTGTCTCTTTGATTGTTGCCACCTATCTCCAAGGCTTAGAATCCAATGAAGGAGATGGGATTCGACCTCCTTAGTTCATTTGGATGCTATTGTCTATTTAAAGAAGGATATATCTCTTGGAAAAAGGATGGAATGAGCCAAGAGAGGCTAGAGAGAGTAGGAGTAGGCAGTTTTCCTGTGTATGTTCATTTGTAAGCCTGTGGGAATTTTATGATTGTAAGCATTACTGCTATTGGATATTCATGAGAGATGTGATTTCAGATTGTAACTCTTCTTTTATATTTCTTCGTATTTGAATATATTGTAGATTTGACGATCAAAGGCTATCAATGATTTATGGATCCCTAAGCAACAACGAATATGTTGTATTTTGCCCATTAGTCATTGTTTATATTCAAGTATCCATAGATTCATTAAATTGAGAGGATCTTTGTTTAGTGAACATTCTATATTATGTTTTCCTTCTTCATTCTTCCACCTATCAACATTTAATCTTTTTTTTTGTTGAGCAGCTTTTGTGCCTTCGATGAGTAGGATGTTTGTGACTCCATTGCCCATTGGTGTAGCATACTGATTTGTAGATTGCATCCCTCTCTCTTTCTTTCTCCATCTTGTTGATCCACCTATCCAAAACCAAATTATCTTTTACATTCTGATGGGTACTGAGCTTACACTTTAGCAGTCAAAGTGTGACTTTCAGTGCTAACACTTGTTGGCAAATATTGAGCAAATCAGCGTATACTTGTCATTGATGGAAAGAACGTGTGGTCACAGTGATGACAACAACATTGAATAACAGTGTAGTAATAATCGAGAGGAGAAGAGACAGTGATCGTTGGATCCCATCCAAATTTCCCGAAAGAACCAGGACCGTCAGATTTGTAGAAGCTGCGAGAGAGATAAATTCATCGGAGTTTCAGGAATCGGGATTTCATAATGCAAAGAACACAATGCAACGAAAACCCTGATTTCGCGATATGTGAAAACCCGACTGAATCTGAACCGTCAGATCAACATGTGATCTAGACCGTCGATCTAATCCACGTCAACAAACCACGTTAGCTAAGCGACACATGGCACAACCAGGTAGTGACAAGTGTCAGACAGATTCAACACTTCAAGCACATACAAGTAATGAATTAGAGTGACACGTGGTAGTGTTTAATACGTGTCGAATCATGTGTGATGACAGCGCAGAGGACAGGTGGCATAGGAGTTTTGGGGATCGGGATTTGATATGTCAAGAACACAATGCATCAAGAACTCCGAAATCGCGAAATGCGATTTCGCGAAGTGATCACAGCTGTTCGATAAGAATGAATCTGATTCGTAGATCATAGCCCTGTTCGGATTTTTAGGGATCGGGTTTTGGTATTGACAAAAACTCTGATCATCAAACATCGCGAAATCGCGATACGCGATTTCCCGATAAGTCATATAGCCTGTGGGGCCACCCAGGAGTCAGTGGAGGACAGGTGTAAGGAGTACAGAGGAGGTCGGGAATCGACATATCACAGCTCCAGGGGGTGTATGCACATTATCATTGTAAACCCCGAAACCTCGACGAGAGGTTTGGTAGCGGTCACATGATAGCTGGTCATATGGGCCTATAGCCAGCAGGGCTAGCTAGTGCAAAGGAGTCATCGAGAATCGGAGGATTGCGAGTCCGAAGGACTTGTGATTTTTGATATCGCAAATGCCAAAATCACAATGGGTGAAATCCCGATTTGATCTGAACTGTTTGATCAAATATTGATCGGAGGGTCACTGTTCACTCTCACAGTTAATGACTAAATATGATTTCGCTTAGTGAAACGGACTCATCATGAATAATTAGTTAACGTTTCAGATGACGATTCAGTTGCTGAGACAATTGAGGTTGCTCTTGCCGAAGGAGATGGGAAGTTTAACTGTCATAACAGAATGTATAAAAGAAAATGAAGTAGACCGAATTCGATTGATCGTTCTGAATGAAAAATGGGTAAACAATAAGAAAAAGAAGATGAGCAGAGGAATAGTAAGCAGTGAAGGAACTGCGCAGAACGAGAACAGAAGAAGAGCAACATGATGGACAGAACAGAAGCAGAGAAGAATGACAGAAGATATGATACAGAGCAGACCTGTTGNAGACATTTTATTAATGACTTCCAACAAATTCCTGAAAATTAGCAGTTTGTTGGATTTTTGTCTCTTTGATTGTTGCCACCTATCTCCAAGGCTTAGAATCCAATGGAGGAGATGGGATTCAACCTCCTTAGTTCATTTGGATGATATTTTCTATTTAAATAAGGAGAGATCTCTTGTAAAAAGGATGGAATGAGCCAAGAGAGGCTAGAGAGAGTAGGAGTAGGCAATTTTTCTGTGTATGTTCATTTGTAACCCTGTGGGCATTTTATGATTGTAAGCATTATTGTTATTGGAGACTCATGAGAGCTGTGATTTCATATTGTAACTCTTCTTTTATATTTCTTCTTATTTGAATATATTGCAGATTTGAGGATCAAAGGCTATCAATGATTTATGGATCCCTAAGCAGTAGAGAATCTGTTGTATTTTGCCCATTAGTCATTGTTTCTATTCAAGTATCTGTTGATTCATTAAATTGAGAGGATCTTTGTTTAGTGAACATTCTATCTTATGTTTTCCTTATTCATTCTTCCACCTATCAGCATATAATCTTGTTTTCTGTTGAGCATCTTTTGTGCCTTCGATGAGTAGGATGTTTGTGACTCCATTGCCCATTGGCGTAGCATACTGATCTGCATCTTGCAGCCCTCTCTCTTTCTTTCTCCATCTTGTTGATCCACCTATCCAAAACCAAATTATGTTTTACATTTTGATGGGTGCTGAGCTTACACTTTAGCAATCAAAGTGTGACTTTCAGTGCTAACATTTTTGGCGCCGTTGCCGGGGACGGATTTGAGCAGATTGGAAATCTCCCTGGGAAGAATGACATTTCATAGCTCTAGCTTTAGATGGTGACTGAATTTGGACACCTTCAATACTGCACATTCACCATGGCAACTCCATTGTTCAGAATATGTTGGTGACTCCACTGGGGATGAGAAAATCAAATGGCTATGAAGGCTATCCTGGCCAGGAGGTTTGCCCCACACAATTTTTCAGCCATAGATGGTTATCCACATCTTGTGCCTCAAATTGATGAATGGCAAGATCTGCTGCCCAGNGAGCATGTTCATGAATTTCATGATTTGATGCAACAACTTGACATCCATCATGAAGATATATTGATGAAAATGTTCATGTATTCATTGGAAGGCGATGCGAGGTAATGGTATAGAACACTCCCTGTTTCTATTATTTCGTCTTTGAAGGACTTTCATGATGTTTTTTATTCTCATTGCAAGATAATTTATCCAACCAAAAGATTTTTTGAGAATTGTTGTGAGGGGTATGCATCATATATTCAAGATTCAGCAAGTGATTCATCTAGTAGTGATGATGAAGGGGACGTTTATAGAGAGCAAGACTTAGATGATGATTTTCATAATGCTTTTCCTAAATTTGAAGAACGATTGCATCATTCATGTCAAAATCTAGGTCACCAAGAGAATGATCAATATGGACAATCCATCATTTCCCTTTCTCCTCCTTTTTTCGATTCTTTAAGTCAAGAGGTCATCTTAGGTTCAGATTTATTTCATCATGAGAATAATGTTGCAGCTTGTCATGAATGAATTCATAGCTTACCAGTTGTTGTTGTAATCCTTCCTATTGTTAATGAACCAGTGTGCCATGATTTGCCAAGTTTTGATGAATATGAGGATGTTTTCACTGAACAACTAGTTGTCCCAGCTATTGTACTAATCCCCTCAGCCATTAATAGTCAAACGGTCATTAATTCACCTTTGTATGATGATTATGAAGATGATTTCCATGAACAATCTATTGAAGACCTTATATCAGAAAATTACCCTTCCCATTAAAGCAACAATAGCTTGTTTCAACCCTCATGTCATATTTTTGTTGGTGAAAATGAAGGAGAAGATGATAATTTAAGTTTAGAAGGTAAAAAACTGAGAAATTGGGACCATAATCCAAGCTATGATGAATATCCCTCATAATCAGAAGATAAGATAGAAGAATGTAGTTTCCCAAGAAGTTCTAATTTTGATGAATTTCCCTATCAACCCCATATTCTTCTTGAAGACACAAGCTCAGTTTCATCAAGAAGCCAAGATCAAATGCCATGTGATCAAATGAGAAAGGTTGAAATTAAAGAAAGAAAAGCATCACTAAGCCTTTTTCCTAGTACACCTCATGACTAGGAGTGGACCAAGGCCATATGCATTAAGGATGAATCAGAAAATCAGAAAGCCACACCACAACCAAGCACAGTGGAGGAAGCACCTAATGCAATACTTTCCCTTTTTACATAAAGCAACGTCGCAGGGGCAAGTATTGATGATGTTTTTCAGGATCCATTTGCACCCTGTCTGCAAGCGGAAAGTGGGCCTAGGCTCATTGATTAGTTCAATGGAAAGTGTATTGCCAAATGTTTCTTTGACGTGCCTTCAAGTAAGAATTATCTCTGGTGCTTAAGGAAGCACATTTCAAAGCTTCAAACAGTTGAAAACATGATGAAATGGCTTCATTGGTTGTTTCATGTAACTTTAATGCTTCATTTTCCCAATAGTTAGAGTAGGTGTGTGCAATAAGCTTGTTGGACAAGCATCATTTTCATCATTTTTGTCAGTTTCAGTTTTCATTTTCATTTAGTTTCGGCTGAAGGTCACATATCAAAGAAGATTGCAGAGGTTAAAGGTTGAGAGCATGAATCCACAAGCCCAAAGGATAAGGCACTGGAACTACAAGAGTTCTTAGAGCCTCACAGGGAGGACTCTATCCCCCATGAAGCCTATGTTAGCACAAGATTGGTTAAGGTGCCTATATGGATTTTGAGTTTTTACTAAGTGCTAGCTTCACCCAGTGGTAAAAGGCAGTACGTATGAACAATCTTAGGGTGACTTTTGGAGTGTCAAGGCACCTAAATAAAAAAAAATTGTCATCATGAAAGAACACACATTGCTCTGTACATATTCAAGATTGAAAGGGGATGCATTTTGGATATGCTACACAAACCTGTATGCAGACGTAGCATAAGTAGTGCTACATAAAGTCATTGCGTAATATTTCACAGAGGACAGAAGCTACATACAAGTGCAACATAGTCAGGCACTACCTACAGGCGTTGCATAATATTCTGGCAGAAAACGAATTGTGCAGAGTTATTTTACCAGTTTTGAGTCATTAAATTAAAACTTTGATTGTGAGCAATTGATAAGGTATTTTTGAAAACTGGAGGAGACTTTTGTTCATAACATTCAAAATAACAAAAAACTCTCTCATTTTTTCAAAATGTGTTATGGTTTGAGAGATATTGGATATAGAAGTGGTGCTACCCACTCTACACACTGGCGCTACCTAATTTCCTGTAGTGGTCACAGATTTTGATATTTTCCTTTTTCGGAGGTTGCCACCTGTCAAGGAGGATTCGAATGGATTATCAAGGATCATTTAGATGTCAAGGGACACCTACACCTAATATTTATCTCCAGAAAAGTTCTCATTCAATGAGGTGGAGACATTTTATTAATGACTTCCAACAAATTCCTGAAAATTAGCAGTTTGTTGGATTTTTGTCTCTTTGATTGTTGCCACCTATCTCCAAGTCTTAGAATCCAATGAAGGAGATGGGATTCAACCTCCTTAGTTCATTTTTATGCTATTGTCTATTTAAAGAAGGATATATCTCTTGGAAAAAGGATGGAATGAGCCAAGAGAGGCTAGAGAGAGTAGGAGTAGGCAGTTTTCCTGTGTATGTTCATTTGTAAGCCTGTGGGCATTTTATGATTGTAAGCATTACTGCTATTGGAGACTCATGAGAGATA
>SNQJ01S0037550.1:111289-122660 GCA_010110895.2 Picea sitchensis | reverse complement strand
TAATTCTGGGCAGACCGTGGTTAGCCACAGCAGATGCTTTTATCAGCTGTAGATCAGGGTCAATGACGATTTCAAACGGTTATGAAACGAAGCAGCTCACACTTTATCCTCATGCTACACCCTTGGCCAATAATGACAACTCTGTTTGGGTAGACTTTGAGGATCAACCCACTCAACCTCTTCTGACTATCGGACAAGCTTTAAGTCTGAAAAACTCTACTGAGGATGAAATTATTAATAATTTTATTTGCGAGCCCTCCTCTGTCACTCCACAAATTCATAATCAATTAACTGCAATAATGGAGGTTGATAACCAAGAAAACCTCAGTTCAGAAAGCCCACCTCAAACACCTAAAACCATCTCCTCCAAAAGCATACCGGTCGAAATTGAACCTGGCAAATCGTTAAATATAAACCCGTATTTGACAGATGCTGAAACACAACAGCTGATGAAGTTACTTCGGGAAAATAAAGAAGCATTCGCATGGGATTACACAGACATGAAGGGAATCTCCCCTGACCTATGTACTCACAGAATATATATTAAGGAAGATTGTCGACCAATATGTCAACCCCAGCGACGAATGAACCCGAACTTAAAAGAAATCCTGAAGGAAGAACTTCAAAAATTGCTTAATGCAGGGTTTATTTATCCCATATCAGACAGTGAATGGGTGTCCCCGTTAGTAATAGTTCCGAAAAAGAACGGGAAATGGAGAGTGTGTGTAGATTACAGAGCTTTAAATAAAGCCACTCAGAAAGACCACTTTCCACTGTCATTCATTGATCAAGTTTTAGATAGTTTGTCAGGGAAGAAATTTTTCTCATTTTTAGATGGTTTCAGTGGGTACAACCAGATTAAAATTGCACCTCAAAATCAAGATAAAACCACCTTCACCAGCCCTTGGGGAACCTTTGCTTACAGAGTCCTTCCATTTGGACTATGTAATGCACCAACAACCTTCCAAAGGGAAGTTTTAGGAATTTTCTCCGATATGCTTAATGACTCTATGGAAATTTTTATGGATGACTTTACTCCTTATGGTGTTTCTTTTCAGGAAGCACTGGAAAACCTTGAGAAGGTACTTAAAACATGTATACAATCTCAACTCTCCTTAAGTACTGAAAAATGCCATATGATGATGAGTGAAGGAGTAGTGCTTGGACATTTTATCTCATCTCAAGGAATTCAGGTAGACCCATCCAAAATACAAGTCATTAAGGACCTTCCTACCCCCAAAACCCAAACAGAGGTAAGAAGCTTTCTAGGACATGATGGATATTACAGAAGATTTATTAAGAATTTTTCCAAAATAGCTTCTCCCCTGTTTGTTTTACTGATGAAAAATGCTGAATTTAATTGGACTAATTTCTGTGAAGAGACATTTAATACACTTAAAAATCAGTTATCTACAACTCCTATCCTTAGAGGACCTGATTGGACACTCCCCTTTCACATATCCTCAGATGCTTCAGACACTGCTATAGGAGCTGTTTTGGGACAGGAAGAAGATCACCTCCCTTATGCTATATATTTCATCAGCAAGAATATGTCCCCTGCTGAACTCAATTATACAGTCACCGAGAAAGAATTCTTAGCAGTGATTTATGCAATTAATAAATTTAGACACTACATTACTGGCTATTATACTTTCGTCCATACTGATCACTCAGCTATCAAGTACTTAATGAATAAACCTATCACAAATGCTAGAGTCACCAGATGGCTACTCTTATTGCAGGAATTTGATATCACAATTGTAGATAGACCAGGAAAAGAGAATGTAGTTGCTGATTTTTGATATCACAATTGTAGATAGACCAGGAAAAGAGAATGTAGTTGCTGATTTTCCTCGATTGATAATTAATGATGATAACCCAATGGATGATCTCTTCCTAATGAATATTTATTTGCAGTTTCGCTCACTCACCTTGGTATGCAGATATTACATCATTTAGTTGCAGGAAGTTACCATCATACCTATCCTACTGATAGAAGAAAAGTATAGTTCATCAAAGTGCTCGGCGGCCACTTGGATAAGTGGGTACCTTTTCCATAACAGGAGTTGATCAAGAAATCCGAAGGTGTCTTGAGAAGATGAGGCATATGATATATTGAAAACTTGTCATGATGACCCTGTGGAGGGTACTTTGCTGACAAAAGAACAACATATAAAATTTTAAGGGATGGTACCATTGGCTCACTCTTCAAAGATGCAAGGAAATATGTCAAGGCTCAGATAGTTGCCAAAGAGTAGCCAACCTAATCATAGAGATGAAATGCCATTAAACCCCCAGGTAGTACTTGAACCATTTGAAAGATGGGCCTTAGATTTCATAGGACCCATCAACCCTCCATCCATTCAAAAATTTTATATACTGGGTCTTCACAGACTACATGACCAAATGGTAGAGCTGCACTCCACAGAGCAACTGAAGAAGCAGTTATAAAATTTAGTCATATAGTCTGTACAGACATCTTCACCAGATTTGGAATGCCAAGAGAGTTAGTTACAGATGGAGGACTCATTTCTTTCCTCATGGGTTCAAAGCCACCCTTCAGAAATACTAGCTTATTCAGCAGAGAATGACTACAGCATACCACCCCCAAGCCAATGGACAGGTGAAATCACAAACAAAGTGATAGAAGCCATTCTCACAAAACAGTGAAGGAAAGTAGAAAAGGATTGGTCCAGCAGACTCCTTAGCATTATGGGCCTACAGAACTACCTGGAGAAATACTACAGGGTTTTCTCCCTATGAACTGGTCTATGGAAAGAGTGTTGTTCTTCCTATGGAATTTGAGATAAAAAACCTTATGATTGCTTTAGCTGCCAACCTTAATCTAACCGATGCACAGACAGCCAGGTTGCAACAGCTTAATGAACTAGAGGAGAAAATACTAGATTCCATTCAGCAAACAATTGTAATTCAACACAAAAGATCACAATGGCATGACAAAACATCAAGAACAAGCAGTTCCAGAAAGGTAATTGGGCTCTCTACTGTACGATTCCCGGTTCAAAGAATTTCAAGGGAATCGGCGCACAAGATGGTTAGGACCTTTACGAAGTAGACACAGTTTTTTCTAATGGAACAGTAAGGTTCCTCACAATCGATGACTCCAGAACTCTGTTACCTGTAAATGGTCATCGGCTCCGTCTATACCAGAAACCTATTTCTAAAGAAGATTTTATACATGTCATGGCGTGACGCTCACTTTCTTTTCGTTGAGGGGTTTCTACCCCTAGTAACAACTAATTCTTTTAAAATATTTCCTTGCATTAGATTAGACTAGATTAGATTTCATTTACTAATAATCCCTGCCAAGCAATATCACCCTAAGGCCGATGTGATCCCTATCAGCACGTGAGAGGCCGCATTTTTACTTCAAAGAGATAAGCTTTCATGATGCTGAAACACCGCTTATGCAAAGACTGCTGATTTTCACGAGCGTCGAACATCACTGCAAAGATCAGCCGATTTTCACGACAATAGTCATCACCGATGAACATCGGCGACTTCTTCCCCGATGTTGAAACACCACTGCTCATCACTTTCGACTTCTTACTGATGCCGAAACACCACCGTTAAGCACTTTTCGATTTTCTTCCGATAATGAAACACCACTGTTCAACAAAAAAAAAATTCGCCCTTTTCCCCATTGCTGAAAAACCACCGTTCAACAACTTTTTGACTTTCACCATTGCTGAAACACCACTATCAACAACCTTTCATCATTTTCCCATGTCAAACACCACTTTTCATTTCTTCCCACTCCAAAACACTCCAAAACCCCCCATTTTCTCACTATTTTCATTGCCTAAACAACTCCGTCCAACACTTGTTTTGATCTCTTTCTTTTGTTGCTAAAACACCATTATCAACAACCTTTCACTTTCTCACTTCCATCACCGATGAAACAATTCCGTCTAACAATTGTTTCGCCTCTTGTTGAACACCATTGTCGCGAACCTTCATTATTCATTCACGATGTCAAACACCATTGTTCAACATGATTGACTCCTCCCCGACATGTCAAACACCACCGCTCAACACTTTTTATTTTTTCCCGACACAAACACCAGTTATCAGCAGCTCTTCATCTACAGCAATTGTTTCGATCTTCTCTATTACTGAAACACCCGGGCCTTTCACCATCCTCTGTCAGCAAGCTTTACACTCTCAAATGTTAGTTTGAACAAATTGCACTGACATATCAAAGTCACTTCATAACAAATGCCAACATGAACAAGCATCATATCTCGACACGAATAAACCAAATGGTAGGGCAAAGGTATGTAAAGTTTATGTAATTCGCTTAGGCTAGATAACTAGAAAGACTCGTGGTCATTAAGGACCATTCGGCACAATTAGTACTAACTACCCTTTGATCGGAGGGGAAGCATATTACGTCAACCACATACCATCATTTCACCCGATCTCAATCACGCCTATCCCACCAATCTCTTCACAGACATTTAACCTCTATTTCGCGACAATGTTGCTCGAAAAACTCACTTTGTACCAGAACTGATACACAAACTCTCGACACCGACATTTTTACCAAGATAGTAGCCATGGGAGGATCCATCATAAGGAATGAAACCACTACCACAGCGCTGCTCGAACAATATCTAGTAGCATATCAAATTTTCGAGCAAGCGTTGTGGTCAATTACTTCCACGCACTCAAAGGGTATAACGAACAACAGGTACTACAAATACCAAAATATCCGTGAGGACCATTCTAGTCGAAAGGCCCGAACCGTAATGAGGGAGACAGCGTAAGTCTCAGTTCTCCCGTGACACGGTATTAACACTCGAAAGTGTTCAACAGAAAGCATATCATTAAGGGATGTCCAAATAGGTTTCTACCCGCCCGAGGAAAGAATTGTAATAATGGGCGTAGGTGTTCAGCTACCATCGCCACCTCCACACGGAGTCACCAGATTCATCAAACACTACCAGACCTTCGCAGGTCGCTATCGTAGTCTATCAACACCATTTCCTTTTGCTTTCTCATTTAAGGCATAACAGACTGGTCAACATTCCATATTATTTATCGGATGTTTAAAGAATATGGCACATTACCATTGTAATGCAAAGATCCCACCCTCGCCACTCACCCACCATCGCCTTTGTCATTTATTAATCAACAGGGGTTTTCGAGCAGCAGAACCGTCCCAGAAATAACCCACCTATAAACCCTCAACCAAATGCTGAAATTCCCCAGGAGCAGAAACAACAAAACCCCCCAAGCATTCCCATATTCTCGCTCACGTAATCAACTAGTCCACCCCCTACCATACCCTGACCGTCGTGATACCGCACTGTAATCCTCCACTCCCTCCCTTCATATTCTCATTGATGACTCTGAACTAGAGAAGTTTGTGTGTCCCATCATCAAAGAAAGGCCTTCATGAACGGAAACAAGCTTCCCCTTTCCACCTTTCTTATGGAAAAAGAGAATAAGAGCCTCCACAAGACCACCCCCGATGACCACTACTCTTTAGACACCCCACCACCACTAACACCCCGCTCACCTCCAACTCCCCAAACCTCCTGATCTTTGCCTATTCCAACCTCGTGCACTGAAACACAAGAACCAAAATCCCAATCATATTGACTTCACGTGAATCAAGCCCGTGACATCATTTGTTTTGAAGAAGTCAAACACAACCTACCCACCCTGGTCGAACACAAGAACCGTACCTATGACCGGTATTGAAGTTGAATTACGTAAATCGAGACCGTGATGTCGCAGAACACAACATTCGGCTGAAAACAAGAACCAAACCAATCGATTTTGGAATTGGAGAAAATCGAGACCCCGCTCATCGCAACACAAATATCCCATGGTCAAACACAATAACCAGCCACCGATTTTGAAATGCAAGAAATTGAGACCCTGATGTCGTAGAACACAACATCCAGTATCAAAGCACAAGAACCATCCACTAATATCGACATTGAGATTCGGGAATCACAGGTTGAGGGTGGTGCCTAAATTACTCTCCTGGCTAACTGGGTCAAAACACAAGTATCAGCTGCCATTCTTGTAGCTACTCCACAAGAACTAGCTAAGGAGCATGATGACTCTAACACAAGAACCAGTCATTTCCAAATCCAAACAAACAATGGCCGATGTCTTGAAGAAAACAACTTTTAAAGTCTCAATTGTAAGCATATCAACAAGAACCGCCGGAGCCAAGGAAGCATACGAAAAAGGAGCTCAATTCATACACCTAAAGCCGCCTAGCAACCTCCCCGGCGTAACAAATTACGTAGCATATGCAGGAATACATGTGTCGCCAATGCAGTAGATATTTATTATCGGGCAAGGTATAAGATAGTTCAAGTGCCACTACAAGGAACAGTCCCTCCTCCTCCTCGTCAATACTAAACTCGCCGCAACACAAGAAATCAGCAGCTCCCAGTACCTCCAAGACCAACTTGCTGCAACATAAGAACCAACAAGTTCTTCCGTGATCAAGGAAGAAGTCCCTCCTGTTGTCAAAAAGGCCGTGCAAACAATGTCTATGGAGGAAGTCACATCTTCCAGTCAAATCAATCTCTCTCCACTTCCAGGGAACAAACCACTCAAACCCTGTCTGGTCCCAACACTTCAGATGCTGAAACACAACTCGGGTCGGGACGAAGCATGCAGAGATAAAAGGGGAAGAAGGAGTATGCCGGTGACACAAAGCCCACATCTCGCAAATACAATAGAAAACTCGAGGAATCACACTTTCTCAAATTGGGAAGCATTGGACCTAACACGCCGTGAAGTTTGAGAAGTCAAGAAGAAAAACAGAGATTTAAAAACTAGAATGGTCAAGATCTTCGATTTGATGCACACACTAATGGCCACAAGGAAACCTTCTTGTAACTATTCTTTATTTATCATAGAAAGACTCACATGGTTCCAAATCAAAGCAATTATAGAAGGAAAATCCCATGAATTGGTATTAACAACGATTTTGTCAAACCTTTCTAGTGTTCTCCATCCGCCAGATCAACACCCTTAAGTGAAGTATACCTTCCATAATGAGGTTCTTCCGTAAATAGGCTGCTCAATATTAACCCTCTTGTTGGAGATGTTCAACTTCAAACATTCACTTCTTTTCTTTACAATCAAATTTGTGGCGAGTGATCTTTTCGGTCAAGCACAATGACGAAATAAACTCCTCCTCGATTAGACAACTGTAGAGGGCAGCCGTGATGATTTCGTATCATTATGAGGTCTTGAAACACCGTGAGTGATCGAAAGCATGTTCAACGCCTACAACAGAGTGCTCCAAGAATGTCGCTGAAAGCATCGCGTTATAGGAGAGATTCTCGGCCTCTCCGTAGCCAACAACCTTTTGGCGAACTACTTAAAGAGGCAACAACACAACTTTTGGTCCGGAATTCAACTTGAAGAAGTAATTTGGTACCTACCATATCCAAGTGCTAGACATTGTGCTGAAAACCGGATAGGGTACAAATTTTACTTTCCCTCCTCTGGCTGCCAATAGAAAAATATCAAGTCATAAATTGTCTCTGGCGCCTGGACAAAGAAAGTATGGCAAAGACCTGCAATGTGTCCGTGGGTTCAAAATGCCAACGTATCGCATCACTGAGCTACTGCTGAGTAATTTACACGATCAGAGCTAGTATCAAGATTCTGATTTTCGTAGTGAGTTGCTCGAGGACATGCAACACTTTGAGCTGGGGGGGATTTTAGGACCTCATATTGTACCTTTTGCCCATACTTTTGCCATTATTATACCCTCTTCTCATCACCTGTATTTAGACTCATATCACTTCATCTGATCATTCCAAAGGTGGGCTAAATGTCCTTTTCATTACTATGCAAGTTTAATTTCTTTTGCATAATATTTTACATTACTTTGTGCTTAACCATTGATTAGAAGTGCATAATTGTTCATAACCGCAGATACATTTGAGGCCTGTGGCCGAAACACGTAACCGATGTCGAACACCTGAGTCGCTACACCGAGAGGTCAGCAGATGTCGAACACGAGTCACATATCAGCCCCAGGTCGCAGGTATGCTAAACACAGTCACACCGGGTCCGAAAATGTTGCATGAGATGAAATCACTTGAGCTGCTACAATGCTTGAGGTTGTGCAGATAAGCCGGAAACACGTGAGGAGACCGGCCGTAATCCACAAACACAAGCCGTTACGCTTACGGTCAAGACCTAATACGTAAATTAAGAGCTTGGGACCACTTGGCTGAAACAACCTGAATTATGACATGCTGAAACAACATCGCCGAATTCATGGTGAAGGAGTAGACTATTAACAACATAACAACAATACCTCGTCAGCTCTTATATTAGCATTCGGTTGTGTGAGAATAGAACATCTATGATGATTTAGAAAGAATATCCGATCTAGGATATTCTCGATATGCATTCTAATATGATCAAGGGATTTCCTCTTTAAATCAAGGGAATTCACCATTTGAGATATCCAAGTTTTTGATACATTGAAGCAACTCCGGAGAAACCTGATGTATTCTATCTTTTCAATTTGTAATGTGATAATTCAACAGATGAATATAAAACTCGCTTTGAGTATCCTCCTCTAGTTTTTCAGGGGAATTCAGAGAAGGAGGGCCCACCTTCATCACAAGATTCAATCTAATAGATAGAAGTGTGTTAGTATAATTGCTGTTCATGCTTTGTTTAAACTACCGTTTGTTGAAACATTGTTTTAATAAATTCCGCTTGTCGGAACACCACCGACTGGCCTTAGTTATTGAATGAAATTTATAATTTTTATCAGCAATATTGTGTGATGATTTTGTGAGGCTAGCGTGAGAATTGGTTAAAGGTCCTTGCTCAGACAGGAAGGGATTGCAATGCCTTGTCTTCTGTAGATGGTTAGATTCCTTCCTGCATTTGTGTTAGCCAGAGGTTTGGTTAAAATTCCCTGCTCAGCCTGGAAGGGACTACAACACCTTGTTCTCTATAGATTTCCTTTAATTCTGCAAGCGTGCTAGACAGAGATTTGGTTAAAAAGTCCCTACTCAGCCAGGAAAGGACTGCAACACACTTGCAGAGATAAAAGAAAATCTACAGAAGACAAGTGTGCTAGCCAAAGATTTGGTTAAAGGGTTCCTCGGCTTCTATTTAAAGGGACTACAACACCTTTGTCTTCTAGGTTTCATTTACCTCCAAGTGTGTTGGCTGTGTGGATTAAGATTATGGGTTCTCAATTTAAAGGAAAGAACCAAAACATCTCGTTCTCTCAGATCTTCCTTGGTGTTAGCCGAACTGGGTTAGAGATCCTTGCCTCGTACGTAATGAATCAGACTTCCATGTTCTCTGTAAACCTCAAACCTCACAAGTGTGCTAAAAACGTATAAGGTTCACAAGCCCCGCTAGACGTAAAGGAACCAAGTGCTTTGTTTTCTCAAGTTAGATAGAGTTAATTGTTTTCTGCATTATTGTTTTCATGAAAAGAGTGTTAATACTGAAGTCTCTATTTGAGAGTAAGGGTCTTGTTCTCTAATTGCAGAATAGTTGTTCTTTCCCATTGCAAGTGTTATTTTAATGTAATCCAGGATTCTTAGATTGATCTTTAAGGAATTGCAATAGGGAGGTTACTTTCCTGTGATTTAATTCAGATCTTTGGTTCATTCAAGCAAGTATAATTAGTATAGATTTCTTTACTACAACACTAAGTTGCTTTTGGAATTGAGCATATACTGTGCGTGGTTATCTTTGAAACAAAAGACTTCCCTGGGTTGATAATTTATGTTTCACTTGGTTGTTTAAAATCAATTAAGCAATTATAGTGACCAATAGGCATCACAACCAAATACCATGATATATGTAAGATAGGGTTTCTTACTAGTCCATACCTCGTATGGAGTATTTTCATCTAGCATCAATGAGTGGGATTGGTTGATGAAGTAAAATGAAGTACCCACTACCTCTACCCAAAATTATTGTCCTAACTCTGCACCACTGAGCATGTTCCTTGGTTTTTCCATAAACATCGTATTCATCCTTTATACAACTCCATTTTTCTAAGTGGTGTATGGAGTAGACTTCTTCCTTTCCATACCACACTTCTTAGGTAATTCATCAAATTCATTTCTATAGAATTGTCCACCGTTATCCATCCTCAACACCTTAATTATTTTCTCTGTTTGATTCTCCATAAGATCTTTAAAATATTTAAAATTTTCAAAGACTTCAAATTTATTCTCGAGGAAATAAATCCATGTATTCATCAAGAAGTCATATATAAATGAGACATAGTACATAGATTTTCCTAGTGATGGATCCAACACAAGTCCAAGCACATCACTGTGCACCAACTTTAAAATTAGAAATCAAAATCTATGTACACAATGTTCATAGAAATCAAAATCCAAATAACATTTAGACACATCTTCAACCATACCTTTACCATGTAGTTCTCTAAGGCCCTTCTCTCTGATATGTCCTAGTCTTTGATGCCACAACCTAGTATTTTCTATAGAGGCTATAGGATTTTTTTATTCTTCAGATCCAATCTCAGGAACAATGAAATTTTTTCACCCATCTCTAATAGTTCTTCCTAGCAACTTATACAAGTTTCCAATCTGAACTCCCTTAGGCAACATCATTTCCCCTCGAACCATCCTATATGTTTCTTTATGAAATATTTTTTTACCCCTACATCATCCATTTTTCTTACATAAATCAAATTTTTGGCCAACCCTGGGATGTGAAAAACACCAGGGAGTGTTTTAATTTGACCAAGATTATTTTCGGCACGAAATGAGAGCAGAGATATAGTAAAGAAATGCACAAATATATCACATATATCCAATAATATAACAGAAATATATCATAGATGCAACCATAAACACCAATATACATTAATACACGATTTCTATTAATTAAATAAATGTACAAAGACTGTAAAATATAGAGTGAAAGACTCGATAGAATGGTGGTAGCTTATCTTTGAGAAGAGATGTGACGGCTACTCGCATTCACAAGAATATGATTACAATGAGGCTCTGAAGACCTTTTTGCAATAAATAGGAATTCCAAAAACCATAGACATCCAAAAACCTAACCCTAGGAGATGAAGCACCAAAAGTCATGTGGGACCCGTTTGGGTAAGTTAGTACATCAACTTCCCGGGGTCGTAACTTTTGCATACGATCTCTGTTTTAGGCATATGATAACTCATTGGAAATGTATCACCGAGGAGATTCATTTTGGGGGCTCAATAATTCCTTTTGGATATCATTGAGAAACTCAATTTCGAAAAACCTTCATTTGGGCCCTGAAAATAGCCCGTAAGTTAAAAATTGCTAAAAATAGTAAATTGCCAAAATTGCCAGAAAACTGTTTT
>SNQJ01S0037550.1:63293-90798 GCA_010110895.2 Picea sitchensis | reverse complement strand
TTCATGATTTTATTCATCGACTTGAAATTGTACATGAGGATGTTCAGATCCGGCTCTTCTTTTTCTCATTAGAGGGAATTGCTCGTGAATGGTGTCGGTCTCTTCCTAATGCAAGTGTTAGTTCTTTGACAGATTTCCATTCAGCCTTCAATTCCTTTTGTAAATAACTTTTTCCAGATGATCTTCTCTATCCTGAATGTTGTCATGAATTTCATTTATTGAATAAAGATTCAGATGTTCATCAAGAGTACATTGCTATAGAGAATACTCTTCAATATCCATAAATTGTTGATCCACATCATGATAGCCATGAGGATGCCCTTAACATTGTATCAGATTCATATATTAAAGATGACTGTCATGATGATCAGATTGTTTCTTTCGAAATCTTTAAAGATGATGATAAGATTATCCCTTCTGAAAAATTTCAAGATGTTGAGCAGATTGATAAATCAACAAGTGACATTTTCAGATTTGCAGAAGATCATGAGGGCAGCCTACAGTTTCAAGATTTGCATGAACTAAAAGTTTGCAGCAGATACAAAGAGAGTGATGGCAAAGAGGAGCAGAAAGGTTCTGATCAGAAATTGAGTTTGTATTTTCCTCCAACAAAGATTAAGTAGTTTACATCCAGCACTGAGACCAGTGAAAGCAATCAGCAGCATTGTAGTCAGTTGGATCAGCAACTCAAAGAGGTATTTCATCATAACTTCAATGACCCTTTTGTTGACTATTTAGAGTCTATGAGCAGCATGGATGTTAAAATAGTTTTGTCAGAATAATATTGTCTTTATTGTCCTTTCAAACCTCTTTTCTATATGATATGTCTTCCTTTATTTTTCGGGGCAAGATCTAGCACGATGTCAATAAATCATTTTCTCACATGGCTTCATTGGAAGCATGACTTCACTTGAAAAGAGGCAAGACAACTGGTTAGAAGTAGGAGTAGATAGAGAATGATTTCGTCATCAAGCATGGTTGAAGATTATTTTTAGTTTGTCAGTTTGCAGTAATTATTTGTTTTCAGTAATGTATGTTTCGGGTTTGAATAAAGATTGCGGAGGTTTGGTGAAAACATTTGAGACTCCATAACCCGATGGACTAGACACTGGAAGACTGTGAATGTTCACAGGTTACAGGGTTTTTCAGAACTGCATTTATGAGGTCAAAAATGTCAGCAAGGAAAAATGTTTCTATGTGCTTTTACAAATTCGAGTTTTAAGGCTAAGCTCGAGTTCCACATTACTCCAGCTTCATGTTCCCTACACAGTTACAGAACATACATAGGTTAGTCATATAATCAAATCAAAGTTTAGTGTCAAGTATCAAAGCTCACGAAGATACAGTTGCCACAACATATCGATTTAATTATCAAAACAGTGGATCTAGTGAAGAAATCCTGCAACCCAGTTTATTATATCTCAGAATCTGCAAGAAGACTAGTGAAGATTCTCTGCGTTTTGGTGGGCACCATATCTCTGCATTTTGAGCAAATAACCAGTCATTACAGTGATCTCATGCCAGCAAAATTGTGATAAACGCCTGGAGAAATTCGTGGGTATCATATCCCTATAATTCAAGCAATAACCATCCATCCAAAGCACAAGCGCCAAGCTCTATACTTTATTCACCTCATTGTAATAGCTATCAATGGAAAGGGAAAATGGAGTGAAGAGGTGACCCAGAATGTAACTGTAGAAGATCTTAGTGGCTGTGCTTTTTGGTGTGTGATTTTAAGCCCTGGCTTGTGTTGGGGTGTATACAACAAAGTTGGAGTAAGAGTGAAAGAAACCATTATTGATGAAGCCCATCTCGCTGGAAACCAATAAACATATAAAGCAAGACCTAGAGGAAGGGCCAACTATCTTCAACAAGAATTCAATGAGTTCCTTGAGGCATTCTGTGATTTTTGTGTTTTTAGTCATAGCATTTTTTTGGCACTTCTCTAGCAGAGGATCCCTATAGATTCTTTACATGGAACGTTACATGGGACACAATATAGCCTCTTGGTATCCCTCAACAGGGGATTTTAATAAATGGGTAGTTTCTCGGACCCCAAATCGACAGTGTCACCAATGAGAATATTATTGTGAATGTATTTAACAACTTGGATCAAGCTTTGTTATTTTCTTGGAATGGCATCCAACAACGAAAAAATCTGTGGCAAGATGGAGTATCAGGAACAAACTGCCCTATGCCATGAGGAAAGAACTTTACGTACAAATTCCAGGTGAAGGACATATAGGCAGATACTACTACTTTCCATCATTGTATATGTAGAAAGCTACAGGGGGCTTTGGAGGACTAAGAGTAGATAGCAGGGCCCTAATCCCTATTCCATTTTCTTCTCCTGATGGTGATATCACTCTGGTTATAGGTGACTAGTACAAGACCAACGTAACAATCCTTAGAAGAATGCTCAATGTGGGAAGATCTCTTGGTAATCCTGATGTTGTTCTCATTAATGGTCATGGGCTACCAAACGAAGCATCCATTACAGTGGATCAAGGAAAAACATACCGACTCTAGATTTCAAATGTGGGATTGTCATCATCTTTTGAGATAGGATGGCTTGAGTCCAGATGCCTGATTTTGCAAGCAGAAGATGTGTACGGGGCGGATTTGATGAAGTATAGCTACGTTCTAGATAGTTTGACAGATGGTGTTCTCCCTTTTTGGATTTTCAGTTACAAGTCCACATACAAACACCGAGTCTAGATGCCTGATTTTGCAGGCAGAAGATGTGCACGCGATGGATTTGACGAAGTATAGCTGTGTTCTAGATAGTTTGATAGTCACAGATAAAATTGAAAGGATAATGATACAATATGCCATCAGTACAATCACAACAAATGGAGGATGATGGTGTGGTAGTTTTTCTCAAACATGGAAGTATCATGTAATGATTGACGCAGATGCCAATTTTGTAAATAGTGAGTTTTATTTCACTAACAGCTAAGTCGATAAGTCGATTCCACATGTCTCCAGGTGTCAAGGTTTGATAAATGTAAGAACAACTGGATTTGTAAGTATTTGACAAGTTTTTATGGAAAACGTCTGATCACCAAGAGATCCACGAACAGATGGATTTGCGCCGAGCTGCAGGTTTCAAAGTCACAGGTGTCAAAGATTTGTATGTTAGCCCAGTTGCTATATGTGAATTCAATCATGAGAAAGCCAAGTCTGAAGATGTTGCGCATAGATTTACGGTCTATTATTAATACGTTACAGGAGATAGGGAATTTGTTGGAGAAAACAAGAATGAAACCCGGGCTCAGTAGGGCGGAACAGTTCATTGTGACTATCTTCAATGGATCGAAATACTATGTCATGATATCATTGTACACATCCCACATCATATTTCACATAAGATTCCAAGTTACATCTTGTGGCTAGCTCATGAATACTTGAGATTATACATGGCAACATAAAATGTTTATTTTTGTGCTATTTGACCAAGATAGAACTTTCACCAACGCAGAAGGTGGAATTATAACCAATTAGCTGTTGAAAAATAGAGCTTTCATCGGCTAATTAGCAAACCTTAAGGCAAAATAGCTGGTGAAACCTAAGACAGGGAGCGGAGGTGTATTTTTTCTCAGATCGAAGTTTTACTCAGCCAAATCTCTTGAAAAAGCTTCTAAAGAGAGATATTGAATTACAATGTCCAATCTAAGATCCACTTTTTGGTGCAAATCAGTTAGAGGAGGTTTTCAAGTTGATTTGGTACCTTTTTGGGGGGCATTGAATTAGGGTTTTTTCCAAACTTGGAAAATTTGAATTCCATCTTCTTCAAGAGTCATTAAACAACCTTGGAAGGCTTATATGCATAGCATCAAAGATTCATGGAAGATCCTTAGACTAAAGAGGTCACAAAGGAGTCATTTGATATGGTCTTAGCAGATGACATTTTCAGTTTAATAGTTGCAGCTGTTATTGAAGGTATTTCCATTTTACAACAACATGAAGGCTTTAATTCGGTACGCAATATCCTCAAATATTGGTGAAATTGCTTCAATATTTCTAATGGTAGCTCTAGTAGGAGATGGTCATACACTTGTAAGCTTTCCCCAACTCAAGACATGAGACCAATGTTCCTCTTGGGAAAGGTTTTAGGTGTCTCTCTTCAAAGAAAGATCACATGTTTTCTCCTTCAAAGACGATCCATGTGATTACTTCTCAACTAGAAAAGCTAAAGCTATAACCCTTAATCATTCATTAACAAGGTTTTGAGCCATGGGCTTATAGGAGGAAGAAGATCTCTATTCATCATGGCTAGGCAACCAATATCCAGATTTGTGGCAATATATATTGGGTTTTGGTACATTTTATTTCAGAGGACCTAGGTGGCTGGCTCGGTTTTCTAATTCAATATGGATCAATTATCTTCTGAAAATATTCTTCCAGAGTCCTTTCAGGGCAATGACATGACTAAAAAACTTTCATTGATATGGAGATCGAAACAGAGATGGACATTGGTTCACAAGGTGCAATGATGCTCTTTGAAGAAACCGAGCAGGGTAAAGTGTTTGATTCAACACACCAGGGCATCTCAAGACAAATACTTTGTATCGGAAGCTGGTGGAAAATGAAAAGTCAAAGACCTCAAGCTGCATGAAATACTCTCATTTCAAAGTTGAAGTTATCCTAGAATTTCAAAACCATGGTTACATATCTCACCATCCCGCCTATGTTCAACACTGTTCTTCTTAATGAAGATATTTCCACAAGAGATGCCATGTCAATGTGCAAACAACATTTCTAGGGAAGTTTGAAGCAGACATGCTATAGATAAAGAAGATTGGGAAAGACAACAACAAACTTTGGGAAATATCCAGATGATAAATTGTAAAGGGTGAATGACTCCATGCCCAATACTAAAGGCATAGGGTCTTCCAGGTTCTTGGAGACCTCGCAGGGAGGTCTCCATCCCAGTTGGAGCTATATGTTAGCGATAAAAAATGCACTTGCATTTTTGAAAGAATGATGCCTAATCTTGTAGGGAACATTTTACTAGCTTCCCGAGCTCCAAATGCATATTTGAAAGCACCATTGGAAATATTAGGATTTGTAGATGTCGATCGACTATTCAAGCATGTAAAACAGACTCTCCATGACTGATAAATTTGATTTTTAAAAAAATCTATGCTTTCACCAGCTAACTCGTCCTTAATTTTGCTAGTTAGCTGGTGAAAGCTCCGCCTTTCACCAGATAAGGAGTGGATTTTCGGGTAAATTAGCTGGTGAAATCCTGTCACGGCCAGAATAACTGAATTTTTTCCCAGATCAGGAGTTTTTGAGTTTGAATGGCTTGAAACCACTTCAAATGGACAGGTGTTGAATTATCAAGTCTAATTCAAAGCCTAGTTTTGAGGGATAAGGTCAAAAAGAGGTTTTTCAACTACATTTGGCATCTTTTTCAAAGGCAAAATATCAAGGTTTTTGCACACTTCACCAAATTCGAATTTTATCTTTGGAGGACCAAATCAAATAGCCTTGGGAGGCTAAAACTGTACTTCATCAACAATATACTACTCTTAGATATGGATTGACCTCATCTTGAGAATCTCTTCCTAGTTTATTGTAAATATAGTTTACTTTCTGTTTTTAGAATATTAGATCCATTGTTTTAGGATCTGAGAACTGTGATGTAAATCTATAAAGCTACATACTTAAGATAGACATATGGTTCAATCCCGGATACACTTTGGCTATGTACTTTGACTCTGTTTTGTTATAAGAATCACAATTTTCTTTGGTCATTATATATCAGTCTGTCCACATTTTCCATTACTCTATATTTAATTCTATTCAGTTCAGTTTTTCAAAATTGTCATCTTCTGATATAGTTCATGGATATGAATTAGATCTCCTTTATATTCTTGTATAACCCTACAGATCTGTACTTGGTTATCTTGAATGTTTCTCTTCATACCTTGATTATTTACTATAACTGATATCTATTTTCTCAAAGCACTTGTTTATTTAGAGGCATGACATGTTGTCTTTTTGCTAAGCCTTATTAGTTATCCCATTGTTCCAAACACTTGATTATTAGTGATTTCTTAAGTTACCAAGCATCCTTAGCCTACAACCCTAAGGAGTTTCTTGGAGTGATAACATGGCCCATGCTCAAAATCCACCAACTCGTACCCCTCGTTAAAGGTAGAATGTCGAGGGGGGTTTGATATGGATCCTGCACTGTAGATCTAAGCACACATATCTCATCCACCTAGATCTATGCACCCCTTATCACAATGTGCTCGGGCACATAGACTTAGGATAAGTGGGTTTTTAGCCCGCTTCTTGTCATTTTTCACCATGGTGTATTTTCCTAAGGAAAAACACCCCTTCATTCAAACATATGTGATAACATTAGGCTCCATGGGGGATGGCCTACTCCCTGTGAGATGCCAAGAACTTGTAGTTTCTGTTGCCTTACTGTTGGGTTATGGAGTCACTTATAAAACTGAAAACAAAAGGAAAACAATATTTACAAAGACATGGGATCCACTCATGGCTCAAATAAATAATGTTTTCAGAAAATGCCCATTTACAGGGCCACCAAAAAATTCATCACCTTCCAAGTTTTTTAGCCTACAAGTGCTATTTGGAAATTTCTCAGAAATTTTGAAGGGTCCAATCTAGAGGGCTTCAAATTTACCATGGTTTCCGTTATATTGTTTGGTTGCATCCCATTTGAGTACCAGATCTCCTAGCCGGAAATCCTCTTTACTTCTTTTCCTCTCGAAGGTTTGCTTGATCCTCTACTTACGGTCTTGCACTTTGTCCATCATATTCTCTCTAGTCTGTCGTACTTCTACTAGCTGATGTATTCTTCTGATCATATCATCAGGCTCTCGACGGTCTTGAAAGAATTTTTCCACAGGGATGGCAAGTTGAGAAGCAAATATGGCCTCAACTCCATATACAAGCTGAAAAGGAGAGACACCGAGAGATCTCTTTGTTGTCACGTTGTCAGCCCACAGAGAAAATTTGGGATTTGAGTCCCATGATTTATTGTTATCCTCTAGCAATATTTTGATAATATTAATAAGGATCTTGTTAGAGGACTCTGCTAGTCCATTCCCTTGGGGATAGTACGGGGCAGAGTGAATCAATGCAATTCCAAACTTCTCAGAAAACTTGATCAATGGTTCAGTTTTGAAGGATGCAGCATTATCAGTGATGATTCTATTCAGACAACCAAACCATGCCATAATATCTTCAAGAAAACAAATGATTACTTTGTGAGAAGCACTCCTTATGGGGATAACTTCTATCCATTTGGTGAAGTAATCTGTTGCAGTTAAGATCCAGCTATGTTGACCACTTGAAGTAGGATGAATTTCCCTAATAAATTCCATTCCCCATTACTGAAAGGGTCCTTAAGCTACTATAGGCTTCAATGGTAGAGACTTGAGTTGTTGCTTCCCAGAGAATTTCTGACATTTGATGCAAGCCCTGATTTTTGCACAAACATTAGTGAATAGAGTGGGCCAGTAGTACCCATCCCTGAGAATTGCATAGGCCCTGGTTCTCCAGAAATTATGTCCCCCACACAGGCTATCATGAAAATCAAACATAATCTTTTGGGCCTCCTATGTGTTTAAACATCTCAGAAGCACACCCAGAGGGTCTTTCCAATACAAGACCTGGTCGATAAGGAAATATCTAATTGCTTTGATATTTAAAGATCTTGCCTTGCTTTTTCCAATATCATCAGGGGGTATTAAGTTTTGCAGAAAATCTATAATGTCTTTATACCATGTACATTCTACCAATAGAGGGTTGTCTCGAGGAATTTTATTAGGGAACTCAACCTGCTGATTTTCTGAGCAGGTGTTGATGAAGTTGGCCCCCAAAGATTTACAATTAGATTCAGCCAACTTCTTGGCTAAACCTTGGCCTTTAACTAGTTTGGTGGGTTTTATTTCTAGATCAAATTCAAGGATTTTGGCAATCCACTTGCTCCACCCATCTATGTCGGGATGAATAAGAATGTCCTTCACAGAGGCTGAAGGAACATATGCAATGATCTTCAAATGAAAAACATAGACTCTAAAATATTTGAGAGATTTCACCAAGGCATAGGCTTGCTTCTCCATGATGTCATATTTGACCTATGCATCCTTCAGTGTTTTTCTAAAAAAGGAAATAGGCTGCTCTAGCCCTTCAACATTCTTTTGTAACAAAACAACTGCCACTGTATCAAAAGAAGCAAAGGAAAAAATCAGAAAATCCTTGGAATAATCATGTCTGATTAGTACAGGTGCCTTAGACAATGTCTTCTTGATTTGGCTGAAGGATTATCTGGACTTAGTAGTCGACTTTACTTCATTCCCCTTCTTAAGCATGGCTATGATATGCTTCACCAGTTCAACAAAATTGGAAACAAGCCTTCTTAGAAAATTAATTTTTCCCAGAAAACACTGAACTTACTTCCTGTATCTAGGAAGTGACAAGGTTTGAATAGCTTCTACCCTACTTGAATCAATCCTGACTCCCTCAGCTAATACTATGTGTCCCAACAATTTTCCATCCCTGATGGAAAACAGAGACTTTTTAGGATTTAGGGAGAGGCCAAACCTTATGCATTTCAAGAAAACCTTTCTTAGATGAAAGCAGTTCTCTTTATCATATCCGGAGAAGATTGTAATGTCATCTAGATAGATGAGCAAAAATTTATCCCTTTCCCCAATGAAGGCTATGTCCATGGTTCTCTGAAAGGTTGCTCATGCTTCATTAATCCAAAGGGAATTTTGGCATACGTGAATGTTCCCCAAGGAGTGGTGAAGGTTGTCTTTTCTTTGTCTTCAAGTATGACAAAGATCTGATTGTAGCCATAAAATCCATCAATCATGGAAATACTGGATGCACCTGTCACCTTTTGCAGTATGTGTTCCATCTTTGGCAATGGGTAATTATCCTTCTTGGATCTTTTGTTCAGGTTCCTAAAATCAACATAGAGTCTGATTTCTCCATTTTTCTTCCTTACTGGAACCAAGTTGGCCACCCATTTAGAATATCTCAAAGGGACGATGATTTGGACACCCAACAACTTATTTACCTCCTTTTCCATAATAGGCATCAACATAGGATTTATTTGTCTTATTTTATGCCTAAATGGTTTGGCCTCCTCCTTTAATGGGATATTATGCTCAATGATGCTGGTATCATATGTTCTGAGGTCTTCATAGGTCCAAGAAAAAACATCAATGGATTCCTTTAATAACTCACTATACTCGACCCTTTTCTCCCTTGACAGGATGCTTGACAACTTGAAAAATATCGGATCATTTGCTATGCCAATATTGCACTCAGCTATATCAACATCATCATATGAAACTTTACCCTTTACTGCCACATCATTTATGTCAAATAGTCTTTCCAAAGGGATCATTCCCTTTGGGATGTGATTTCTAGGCAACTGAACAATATGATGATCAACAATTTTGTTCAGAAAAACATTAGCATGGGGATTTATTTCAGAATCAGGATCTTGATCAATGTGCGATGCATAAAACTCATCAACAGTTTCCATGAATCTTTTGATTTCAAGATCATCCTCAAACACTTTCCAATTCTTGATATTGTCAGGTATAGAGGGTCTATATTTCACTTCTACATCATACCTAAGCTTAGGTGGCAGAGGGAATCTGAAATTACTTGCTGAGACAACCAAAGAGTTGGCCATGGCATTTTCTTCTCTGGCAACAAATTAAATGTTGAAAGCCGAGAAAAAAATGTCAACCAGGTCCCACACTTCATTTATGTAACTTCTGAGCTAAGGGTTCTTAGCTTGATAAAGATTCCTAATCTGATTAACAATCAATTCTGCATCCCCAAACACAGACATTTCCTTGATCCCGGTGTCCTTTGCAACCCTTAAGCCCAAAACAAGGGCTTCGTACTCTGCCACATTATTTGTAGTTTCAAATTATAAATTTTAGGACAAAGATATAGTTTCTTGGGAAGGGGAAACAAGGACTACTCCAACACCAACACCTTCTCTAGAAGAGGCCCGCTCAAAGAACATTTTCCAAATGGAAGTGATCAGAGGGGGATATTCACAGGAAGGAATGGGCTTTCTGATCTCAAGAGGAGGTTCAGGGGACACCAGTGAGCTGCAAGAAGCTGGATCCCAAATCAGTATCAAGGGAAAAAATAGGATGATTGGTGGGGTCTGCCTCATCACTGATAATGTAGGCCAACTGTGCCTCTTTGTACAGTGTTCTATGCTCCCCTCCAAAGAATGGAATGGTATCATATGTGAGGTCCATTTTTAATGTTCCCCCAAGTATTTTTATCCAAGATCTTGACGATGTCTCACCCACCTTCCATGTTTACATTAACTACTTCATCGAGATCTGAGTGGGTAGAGTCAATGCTTGCATTGGGAGATGTGGCAGCCTTTCCTTTGTAACATGTGCCTTGTTGGATTCTTGCAAGGGAAGACAGGTAGGAGAACGTGGGCATCGACGAGGAGGATATGGAGAGGTGATTGGTGAAATCTCAATAGGATATGGAATATGCTTGATGGCTAGGTGGAAGGCCATAATCGACTAGGCGGTGACTGGGGAAGCATGGGAGAAAGGACGTGGATGCTAAGGTGTAAAGGCACAGAGGAGAAAATGCACGAGAAGGTGACACAAAGGCCGAAGGGGGGATACAGGAGGATAAATCAGAAAGGAGACATGACATAGAGAGTGAGTGGAAGACACACAACAGGAGATAAGAGGGTGAGGTATGGAGCTAGGATGGTGACAGGTCGGGAGGATTAAGAGTGGAGGACAGGTGTTAGGGAGCGAGAGGTGGAAGGGAGGTGGGAGATGTGACATGAGGTGAGAGATGAGTGAGTGGAGGATAGGTGTTGGAGGGAGCATAGGTAGTAANTGAGGAGGCACCACGTTAGTGGGGGGCCCACGCTCGAAAACCACCAAATTGGACCATCCCCCCCGTTAAAGGTAGAATGTCGAGGGGGAGGGTACGATATGGATCCTGTGCAGTATATCTGAGCGCGCAGACCTCATCTTCCTATATCTACACACCCCTTAGCATAACGTGCCCTGGCACATAGACTTAGGATAAGTGGGTTTTTAGCTTTCTTCTTGTCATTTTTTCGCCATGGTGTCTTTTCCTAAGGAAAAACACCCCTTCATTCAAACATATGTGATAAAAACTAGCTTTAGTCCCATTCAAAACAGAGGATCCTTTTAAATAATGGGGTCTGGAATTCATTCGAGAAATCCATCCATAGTCAATCTCCCAACATAAATGGATTTTAACTGCTACCGATTATTTCATGAAATGGGTTGAATCCATTCCAACTTAGAATGCCACTGATTTGGTAGCAACAAAATTCTTGGAGGAGAAAATCCTATCCAGATTTGGTTGCCCTCGAAAAATAGTCACAGACAATGCCCAAGCTTTCAAATCTATGGCAATGCTAAGTTTTTGTCAAAAATATAACATTGTGCTAGGACATTCTATAGCCTATTATCCTCAGGGAAATGGGTTGGCCGAATCATTCAACAAGATCTTGATGAATATAATAAAAAAAGTGTTTACGAAAAATAGGCTTCGCACGTTCACCTGAAGTATACCTTATGGGCGAACTGAATCAACAACAAAAAATCAATAGTTATGTCATTTTTCCAAATGGTTTATGGTACTAACGTTGTCCTTCCTATCAATATCTCTCTTATAGCGATGAAATTATGGAAAGATGCAAAATAGGAACCAAATGATGTAATGAGGAGGATAAAGCAAATAATTGAAGTCCGAAAAAATAGGGTCAAAGTAGATGACAGACTTCAAAAATACCAAGATAATATGAAATCCCTTTTTGATAAAAAAGAGAAGAACAGGGAGTTTCTTCCTGGTGATCTAGTTTTAAAATAGGATGCTAGAAAAGAATATGCAGGAAAACACGACAAGTTCGATCATCTCTGGTTCAGACCATTCAGGATCGCAACTATAGAGGGAAAGAATTCCTTCCTACTGGAAAATCTCAACGAAAAAACTTTTGATGCCCCTATCAACGGGCACTATATAAAACATTTTATGCAATAATTATGTTTCACATTACCATTGTAGATACCGGTTTTGGTTTCTTGTTCCAATTTTCAATTTCAGTTTCTTTCATAAATTATCTAAATTTTACTTTTTTGTTGTAAATAAATGTAGTCTTATTCGACATCATAAAAGAAAAATATAAATTATTTGTACTACATATCATTTATATTCTACGTAATTATCTAATTTTTCATATCTTGGTCCCATGCAAAGTACTTATTATCAAATGAGAAATGAGGAGCTATCAGAATCCAACTCTCAGTTTTCAAAAAAATTGTTTCTCTCAAAACAGGTGATGAATTAATAATTAGTTTGATTGAAAATGTAATGAAATCCAAGGTATGAACTTCTATACTTATTATTCAAGATAAAATTCTAAATAAAATTATCGGATTTAAACAAGGTTCTACTCATGTAAATATAGTCACTTGATCAAAGATTAGAAAAATGTAAATCTGCAAATGAATTCTGAAGACTTATCCGAATCGAATGAAAATAAAGAAAAAAATAAATAAAAAGAAAAGAAAATAAGAATAAAAAAAGGGTTAAAAAGAGAACCTTGATAATCAAGAAGTGAACTTGTGTGGAAATCAGATTCTTTTGCATCAAACCCTCTGAGTCATTGTTTTGTTTCATTTTTCCTATCTTCGAGATTTTACTCTATTCTGATTTTCACTACCTGTCCTTAAGTCTTCATAGAAAGAAAGAATTTCACCTTGACTCCGAAAACTTAAAAACATATCATCAAAACAAGATTAGGCAAAAATGTTTATGTTCCTCTGATTTTAACTGAAGGAAAGTATGTCTAGGCTAATCCTGATAACTTTATCTCTTCTAACAAATTTTAACTAATTAATTCTCTTAAGGCTAATCCCTAGAAAATGAAAATTCCCCATAAAATCTTCCCTATAGGAAAATATGTATTGAAGATTGGGAGAGATTTAGTCTAGAGTATAATCAAAAAATTGTTGACAAATCTACAATGTTAAATTTTAAGCATATATCATCCCTTGTATGATACATACAAATTGATTGCCCCCACTTCAAAATTATAAAAAGAAAAAGATGGATGGTGAATGGAAATTCATAAAATGGTTGGCCCCATCTAGTCCAAGACAAATGGTGAAAGGAAATTTGTAAATTGATTGCCCCCATTTTTTCCAAAAGATATGATGAAAGGAAATTCATGTAATGATTGCCCTCATCTCAATAAAATGAAAAAATTCTAATTGAAGTGGTGAAAGTAAATTCAATGGGAGTTGTAGATAACTTCATCGGGGTACTGAACATGCTCGTTATAAGTGAAGCAATATCTATGATATCTGTAAAGTTTTCATACACATATAAACATACTCTAGTATCTAGCTCTCTTTCCAATAATACTTACATTCAAAACTGACAAGGGATTCCCTAAATAAATGGATAAAATTACTTAGCCTTGATGTGAACGAAGTCGGCCAAAATCTGATATTCCAGTTAAAGTTGTTTTGATTCTCTTAACAAAATCCAAACTCAGTTTGAGGAAAAGGAAATTATTAATAGCCTAACTTGAGAACAATGTTTAAATGTGTTTTGAAGGTTTTGTGAGACTCGGTTGAAGTTCAAGTTTTCTCTATATGTTTTTTCCTAGAGGCATTTTCTAGAAATGCAATAATGACTCCATTTACCCAATAAATGCACTTGGTCTACTGTTATTCCACGCCTTACAGGGAGACATGATCCCTGGATCGAGCCTATGTTGGAACATATATAATCCTAAACTTTGAGCTTTACATTCTCCACTTCACGAAAATATAATTTTCCCCAAAGTGGTAACTCAATAAATTAACTTTCGAAATTCAAATCAAATTCCTTTCTGGTTAATTGGTAAAAAGGAGCACATGATACTCGTCGTTGATGAAATTTCCCCATTTGATCGAACGAACCTATTTTTCCAAGAGTTTTGGAGTCGCCTGATTGTTAAAGAGTCAAATCACTAAGGGTTTCTTCAGAGATTGGCACTTCGAACATTTTGATAGGTCTTCATGATTGAAGTCTCGAAACCCTAAAGTGTTTGTTATCATATTTTCATAAACTTTTAAAGGACATGAGTCATAGTACATGTCTATCTTTTGAGCCTTCCCTGGGTTGACACGTGGCATCCATTTCTGACTTTTTTATCTGAAGATTCATACGATTCTAAGTAACACGTGGCACCCCCTGATATCGACACATCTTCTAGAATGACATCATATTTGACACATCACTACGGGGGATGGCCTTTCAGAAATATAACAAAGAGCTAACTCAAAAATCCACCAAGCATTAAAATTTCGAAATCTTAAAACTTAATTAATTAAGTTAATCTTGGTAAAAATATAATTAACGACTTCGCACTTTGAAGTTCGGATGTTTACCTTTCATCATATCCTAAAATATCCGAAGTCCAAATTTTCAAAGCACTTGCACTTAAATATGATTAATTAAAACTTAAAAGCGATTATCAGATAGTTAATCATTTCGAAGTTTCAGGTTTTGGGTATTTCTTCTCGAGCTACATTTAAAAACCCCAAAGTCTGAATACCCGAAGCACTTGAAGCTAAAAATGATTAATTAATATTTTAAGAAGGACTATCTCACAATTAACCTTTCATAGATTCGTGATTCGGGAAATTTCAAATCTGTTTCATCCGATGTGCCCGAACACGAACCACGGATATTAATGGCATTTATCACAAATCAACGGTAATGATTTTTATCATAGATTGTCTATCTCCATGTATACTTTCTCATTAAGGTTAGTAAATTTGATGTCAGTGAAGGTATAATCAAATCAACATACCTGATGTGAATAAAAATGCTTGATTTTGAATTTCATTTTCACCTTTTGCATAATAGTAAGATTTATCCAACTGAGAAGCTCACGTGTTCCCCTGCAACATGTATCCCTGTTACAATTCTATCGATATCATGGAACCATGAAATATGATCAAGAAGAATGATGCAGTTGGTGAGGGTGAAAATCCAAATGGAGACGTTCTATCAGATATCACACGCGAGCCATAGACACTGTGAAATCTTGAACACGGGTGTTCGCGATTCTGGAACATGAGCTTATAAATTTCCCATAGGATTTTGACAATGAAGTGAATGACACTCATGAAGCTAAAATAGAGGATATATCTCAGTCAGAGCTACACAAAATAGTTGCACGACCGAGACTCATGTTGTATAGTGATATGATAGCCTAGGCCCTCGAAAACGTCGACGTCCAAACTAGGAACATTTTCAACTCTCAAAAGGTCACTCTTGCATCTTTCTGACCAGAACACATAAAATTAATGTATAAGATATCCCCCAATTTTAAATATAATTATAATGTTTCATTCATGTTGGAGTTCAAGTAACGGGAGTGTATACAATATGATAAAAGATATCCTGATATAATCATGTCCTGGTGAGGGTACCTAGCAAAATTCAGAGCTGACGCTCATGGAATTTATTCCACAATGTCATCAGATACTCATATGATTTATGTAGCTATCATGCTCTGTAGTATATTCGGAAGAAGAGTCCCACTCATTTCCTAGTGGCATGGGTGTCAATTATGCACGAGGTGGTCGAGGGCTACTCTTTTAACTGGGAAAAAAATTATCATACAACTTGGCAAAAGAAATCACAAAATACAAATTGGCAAAGTCAAAGGGGAAGCCCACCCCTTTCTATATGTTCGCATATATCATCGATGTTATTTTCTTCATAACAACGTTTCCATTGATGAACTGGAGTTGGACACCGACCAACGTTGAACCTATTCACTTCTATCATTCCAAGTTGTGGAAAGACAAGGCCAAAGATTTCTTCTATGAAATCTATCACCATGTAGTTGTGCCCATTCATATAGATTTATATGGTTCCCCACCCCCTCGAATTTCAGACAAAATCATGGGAAATCTAGACAAAATAACATATTGGTTCATAGAAGAAAACTTCTCTTACATTAGGGTTTTCGGATGCTCGGTCCCTCCCCATGATCTCCCAAGGTTTTTACTAGACTGGCTAGTATGCCGAGAAGTATCTTATCAAACAGTAACAGGGGGCATCAACAAGGAGCTAGAAGCATCCCAAAAAACTGTATGGCCTTGTTGATTAAGGTTGGTTGTCATTGATGTCAACCCTTGAAGAAAGTTCGGTAGCACAAAGGTTTGGGTAATGGACCCAAGTTTGTTTCATGTATAATGGTATGAATTTTAATATATTTGAAGGTAATACTATTCTATATGGATAGTACATGTCATGCCATTTCTGGTGGTATGTGGAACACCACATAACTCCTCGCGGTTTGAGAGTTATGACCTTACGAAGTTGGAGGACCTTCATATGTTGGCTTGAAGCCCCAAAATGTCAAAGAAGTCAAAGATCTTGCAAAGAAGAAATTATTATTTGAATGATAAAGTAAAGTGACAAAGTAAAGAAGGATTATTTAAATAATAAAGTGAAGTGACAAAATTAAAGAAGATTATTTAAATGATAAAGTGAGGTGACAAAGTCGAGGAGGAATATTTAAATGATAAAGTAATGGACAACTTTCTAATTATGGAAAGTGGTTAGCTCTAAAAATGAGGAAAATAGGTTAAGTGACCTGGAAATGGGTTAAGTGACCTAGAAGATGGAGAGTATAAATAAGAGGCAAGGCTCTCTCATTTTATATCACACTTGAGAATATTGAATATCTATAGGTGACTGAGGTAAAAAAAAAATATCTAAGCCGAATTTCAGAGGGAAGGTGAAGAAAATAAGGCCGGAATTCAAGGGAGGATAAATTCTTTTGATGATGCTTTCTAAGGTATGTTATTTACAAGTCATCTCACCATTTTCAAAATAAAAAAATTTTCTATAATGATTCAGACCGTAACATTGTTATGCCATTGAGGAAACATATCCAAGTAGCTGTGGTAAAAAAATCAGCTTGTGGGTCGTTGTATTTTTGGAGTTACACTACATGAAAAATAGGGTTTGTGGCTAGTCCTAAAACTAGTCTAAAACATGTGTTTCGGGTAAAAACGTCATAACTTATTCATACCAAATCCAAATTCAGTAAGACCAAATGTGTTGGTTAGAGTACAGTCTTTAGTATTTAGTGTAACATTGTAATATCCTTTCAACAAATATTATGTGTGGGGCACGCTCTACAAAGTTGCTCTCTAGGATAAGACAGAATTCAACAAGGTATTCCATTTTTGCTATAAATCCTTTTCTAAGAGGTTCCAAGTAGTGAAACCTAGAGGAAATACATAAAACAAACTAACGATTTTTTTTTTTAATTTTCAGATCTTTATTCATTATAGGTACATAGTTATTATTATTTCAAGTTAGGGTTGTTGACTAATCCAAAACTAGTCATGTGAGACTAAAGAAAAGTTTGATGAAAATGATAATCTCTTGTTGTTAAAGTCAAGGAAGGTTTGCAGGTATGTGATCATATACACCAATTCTATTATAGAGTTACAAATCATATTTGGATGATAATATTGATGAGGGATTTTAGTTGAGGTACATGTTGGGTACATGGATGAGACAAGTAGTTGATGAGTTGGCACATACATGAGGTGTATAGTCGATGATGTTGGTACATATTGATGAGTCATAGTTGATGAGTATTTGACACATAATTGGTACATACTTGGTACATGGTTGGATGAACTTGTTTATGGTGCAGGTTGATTACAAGTTGTTTGGTACAGGTTGGTGCATGGTTGATGCACTTGTTTATGGTATAAGTTGATTATAGGTTGATGCATGGTTTAGGTTTATTGGTATAGGTTTATAATGGTATATCTCAAAGTGATAGTGTGGCAGTGGTTCCATCATTCTACTTCTACTTCAGGGCATTTGGACGGGGCAAGGACAAGTGGTTGTAGCCACCTTCCGGTTGTAGCCGGAGAACATAGGGCGTTGTAGCCTCTATCAGGTTGTAGCCAGAGAATAGGGGAGTTGGAGCTTCCTTCAGGTTGTAGCCTAAGAAACAAGGGGGTTGGAGCCTCCTTCCAGTTGCAGCTGGAAAACAAAGGAAGTTGGTGCTTCCAATGAATGTAATTATTCAAGACATATAAGAAAAAAGTATTATGTGGTTTTCTCCCACTTTGGGTTTCCATGTAAAACATTGGTGTACTTTGCATGCGTATGATTGTTCATTTGTTCATTGCTTATTTACTTTGCAGTTATTGGATGATAATGCTACATTGATATAACACTTGGATTATATGGTTAAAAATGATTAAATTTCTCTATTACGGATTCACCCCCCTCTCAGTAATCCACCAATTGGTATGAGAGCAGGTTCCTTTAGAAATCAATTTAACCACTAAAAGGTAGATCATGGAGAGAAACAACTTATATAAAAATGGAATACCACAGTTCAATGGATAAAAGTATGCATTTTGGAGCATAAGGATGAAAACATATACACATGCACATGGATTTGAAATTTGGCAATCAATTGTAGATGGACACACAACACCAACAATTCCGCCAACAAATGGAAAAACAATGAAACTCGATCAGAATAATTTTAAATCCAAAAATGCACTTCTGAATGGTCTCAGTGAAAATTCACCAAAGTTGCACATTGTAAATAAGATAAATATATTCTGGACAAACTTCAAAATATTTATGAAGGAGATTCAAAAATCAAAGAAACAAAGATTCAAACTTAGAGAGGCCAGTTCGAACAAATTAAGATGAAGGAAGATGAGAATATTGCAGCTTATCTTTTATGAGTTGATGAAACATTAAATGAAATCATAGGATTGAGAGAATAAATCAAAGAATCTATAATTGTTCAAAAAGTTCTAAGATCTCTTCCTATGAGATTTGACCCTAAGATATCAGCACTAGAAGAAATATTAGATCTAAAATCATTAAGCATGGACGAATTACATGGAATCTTCACAACATATGAAATGAGAACTTAACAGGAAAATCCAGATATAAAATAAGTAGCCTTCAAAGCATCCAAAAATTCAAAGAAAAAGGGAAGTCAAAAAGAAGAACATAACAACAGTAGTGACGTCTCGGAAGATGATGAAGAAGTGACCAACTTTGTCAAAAGACTAAACAAGGGAACCGACAATAGGTATAGAGGTAAGCTTCCTTTAATTTGTTTTAATTGTGATGCTATTGGTAATTTTTCTAACAAATGTCCTTATAAGAAAAAGAGAAATGATGAAGATTACTCAAAAGGAAAACAAACATATAAAGGCAGAAGAAACACAAAGAAAGTTTTCAAGAAAAGCTTATGCACCAAAGAAGACATCTCATCATCAGATGAAGATGAGGTTAGTGACAGTGAGATAGAAAGAGTTCTATTCATGGCAGTAGAAGACTCTGATAAAGAAGACTTCGAAGAAGAATATGAAGAAGCCGAAGAATAATATGAATAAGTTGAAGAATAAATTGAAGAGGAATAAGTTGACTACCGAGAGGAACTAATGTGTGCCATAGAAGTTATCAGAAGAGAAAAGAAGAAAAAAAAGAAACTACAAGAAGAAATAGACAAGAAAGAAGACACTCAATAACTAGAACAAAATATCATAAATTTGAAGGTTCAAATAGAAGAATATAAAATAATTGAAGAAGCACTCAAAGAACAGCTAGAATAAAAAGACAAGATCTTGGAAATTTGGAAGCAGATATTGTCACATTAAGAAAGGATATTCGAAAGAAAAATATGCAAAACATCTCAAAAGTTTTGGATGGCATTATCAATAGTCAAAAATATCATCATGACAAGTCTGAACTTGGATATAATCAGACAGAAAAGGGATCAAACTCCAAAACAACAAAGCAAGAAACATATCCAAAAATCTATGAAGAAACAATCAAGGGGGATAGGAAGATCTACAAGAAAGATTATAGGGACACTCCTCCACCAAGAAGATTCATATTTCAGAATCAACAACAGACAAATAGGCCTCAGGAAGAAGAATAATTTATAAGAGTACCTCCTTTTAGAAGATATTCAACTCCTAGGTATCAAACTATCTTTTTTGGTTTATTTTATGCATGTAATAGTTTTGGACATAAATCTATGAATTATAGAGCTAACAACAAGAGCACAAACAACTTTGAAATTCATACACAGGGGTTATCCAAGAAGGCCTAGTGAAACATACAGAACAAGTTACAAAAGGTTTGAATCTTTGAGCATTGAAGTGGAATGTTACAAATGTAACAATTTTGGACACATGGCCAAAGATTGCAGAATGGTAGTCCCTCCTAGAGAACCACAACAGAATAACAACAATCACAGAAAGGAACCTCAGAAAACGACATGGATAAGAAAGTAGGATCAGTATAACAATGAAGAATGCACACTCGCTTTACAAGCTAAGCAAAAGAAACATGGTTGGTATGTTGACAGTGGCTATTCAAAACACATGACAGGTGATAGAGACATGTTTCTTACATTACGAAAGGAAAGAAATGGACCAGTCTCCTTCGGAAATGATGTTTCAACTAAAATCATTAGAAAAGGCACAACCATAATTGGGAACAAGAATACCAAGGAAGAAAATGTTCCACTAGTAGAAGATATAAAACATAATCTTCTAAGTGTGAATAAAATGTGTGACGAAGGTCATAAAGCTGCTTTTGATTCACAAAAATGTGAGATAAGAAAATAAGGTTTGGGAAAATTGATTGCTACAGCTGTGAGAACTTCAAGCAACACATATGTATTAAGTGAAATTGGAAATGAAAAGTGGTATATAGGAAAGAAAGATTAAAGTTGGGTATGGCACATAAGAATGGGTCACATACATTTTGATAACCTTGTCAAAGTCAACAGAAGAGAAGCAGTCAGAGAAATTCCCCAGATCACGAAACCAACCAACACTTTATGCAAGCATTGTCAACACATAAAGAAAACAAAGACCGGGTTAAAATCAAAGGAATATTCAACGACAAGACCATTGGAAATTGTGCATACTGATCTAGTTGGACCAACTACAACAAAGGGGTTAAAAGTTGAGAAATACTTTATGTTATTAGTTGATGATTATACAAGAATGACCACAATTTGTTTTCTCAAGAACAAGTCAGAAGCTTTTGAAAACTTCAAGATCTACAAGGAAATAGTTGAAAATGAAATGGATTCAAAAATCAAATGCTTGAGAGAGACAAATTGGAGGTGTGCATCTCTTGAGATGATTTGGACCACTTCTACAAACAGAGTTAAAGTTTAGGAAATATTTGTAGGTTGGAATGGTGCAGAAGACACAATTTTGAACATACAGAGGAACAGAATTGAGAGCTTTTAAGATCTAGAATAAGTTGAAATGCAGTGGATTGAAATCAGTGTAGAATAAATGGAGGAGGTTCCATACAAAGATTTACATGGACTCAAGTGGAACCAAGAAATTGTGCTGAACATGGACACTCAGGCAGAATGAGGTTGTGGAAAAGAACGACAATACAAATGACTGGAACATTGACCAGGTTTAGGGATTTAGTGAACTCTCTGTGGGACTTCACTGAAATTTGGCTTGAATTTCACATTAAGCAGAGTTGTACTTGAAATAGGTGACAAGAATCTAGGCATTGAAGGAGAACCAGGCATTGGGAGGACTTAAGAGTTTTTGGAAACAAATACTAAAGGAAATAGTTGAAAATGAAATGGATTCAAAAATCAAATGCTTGAGATCTGATAATGGAGGAGAGTTCACTTCAAAGGAATTTATGGACTACTGCAGTAGTCATGGAATAAAAATACAATTCTTTGTTTCTAGGACACCTCAATAGAATGGAGTTGTTGAAAGAAAGAACATGACAATACAAGAAATGACTCGAACAATGTTAATGGATTCCAAGTTGATAGATATATTTTGGACACACGAAGTGCATACAACCGTTCACATTCAAAACAGAGTAATTCTTAGAAACAACAGTGACAAAAATCCCTATGAGCTATGGAAAGGAAGATCGACAAATGGGAAGGACTTTAGAGTTTTTGGAAGCAAATGCTACATCAAAAGAGAAAATGGAAAAATGGGAAATTTTCACTCTCATGTGGACAAAGGAGTACTTGTTGGTTACTAAAGTAAAAGGAAACCATACAAGTGTTACAATATGAGATTGAACAAATTTGTAGAAAAACATCAATGTAACAATTGATGAAACAAACAGACATGAATCAAAGGAAGGAGAAAATGAATCAATGGAACAACTTTTCAAAGCAGAAGAAGAAGATGAAAAGGAAGTAGAAGAGGAATATGAAGAGAATCTGATAGAAGAATAAGAGCAACTTCAGGAAGTTCCTCCAAAGACACCTAGCAGACGAGTACAAAAGAATCATCCTTCAGATCAGATTATCGAAAACAACGATGCAGGAGTTGAGACTAGAAGAAGAAGCTATTCACCAGAACAAACACACCTAGCATTCACATCTACGATTGAATCAACATATAATTGTCTGCATTACATTTGGTCTAGATGTTGTCACATATAGTAGGATACCAATCATTGACCTGTATACAGATCATAGGAAATACAGGTCAATGATTGGCATCCTACTATATGTGACAACATCTAGACCAAATGTAATGGTGGCAATTATATAGAAGCATCAAAGGAATCGCATGTGTTAGCAATGAAGAGGATTTTCAGATATCTCAAAGGAACAAAAGAGTTTGGATTATGGTATCCAAAAGTGTTGTAGGAAAATTCCCCTATGGACAGGTGAATTTCCTCTTGATTCTTAGACCCCTATGACCAAGATAGAAAAGTGATAACTTTGAACACTGACTTTCCTTTAAATGTAGCTAAACTAGTCAATAGAGAAGAGGAAGAAAGCATGAGTACCTTTTTACGAAGTTTGTCCTCGAATAGTCCAAGGTTAGCCTGATCTCAAAGTTGTTTAATGAGTCCTGCAATCCAATAAACAATGAAGAAAAATCATACTTCTTATTCTACCATGATTAGTTTAAAACTAGATTCATCCAGAGAGAAACGTCCATGCAAATGTACACAAACTTGAAGGAAACAGGCCAAGCACATATATATTAATGAGAACTCAAAAGAGATACTTACAAATCATTTATGAAGTCAAAACAGCCTCTCCAAGTCCTCCTCATCAATCCCTTGCACAAATCTCCCAAGACCATAAGTTTGATACCTCTAATTTGCTTCCTTCTGTTGATTAAGGTTGGTTGTCATTGATGTCAACCCTTGAAGAAAGCCTCGTACAACAAAAGTTTGGGTAATGGACCCAAGATTTTTTGATGTAAATATGACTCATTATAGTTTTTTCATGGTTGATAAGAAGTAAATATGGATGAACTCCAAAGTGGTCCCCTTATGGTGAAAGCCCTCATGGGAAGACGCTTTGTTAAGTAAGAGAACCCATGCTTAATTGTGGAATAATGAGATGAAGGACAATGAATGTTTTAGGGAAACTATCCTAGATGGATAGTGCTTGTCATTCCATTTCCGATGGTATGAATAATTCCATATAACTCCTCACGGTTAGCGAGTTATGGCCTTACGAAGTTGGAGGACCCTCATATGTCATCTAGAACCCCAAACGGTCAAAGTAGTCAAAGTGGTTTAAGATATTTTAAAAGGTAAATAATAAAGTGAAGTGATGATTGTATTATAATTTAAGGTGAATACAAAATAAATTATTTCAATAATAAATTTAATGGAGAAATTAGAAGTTGGTTAACCCGAAAATAAGGAAAGTGGGCCAAGTGACCTAGAAGATGTTTTTTAAGGAAGCTACTTGGAGAGTATAAATAAGAGGCAAGGATCTTTCATTTTAAACACAGTTGAGAATATTGAATATCTATAGGTGTCTGAGGTAACCAAGGATATCTAAGCCCAATTTTTGAGGGAAGGTGAGGAAAATAAGGTCGAAATGCAAGGAAGGATAAATTCTTTTAATGGTGCTTTCTAAGGTATGTTATTTACAGGTCATATCACCATTTTCACTATAATTTGTTTTCTATAATGATTCAGATCGTGAAATTTATATGCCATTGTGAAAACATACCCAAGTATCCTTGGTAAAAAATTCAGCTTGTGGGTCATTTTATTTTTGGAATTACACTCCGTGGAAAATAGGGTTTCTAGCTAGTCCTTAAACTAGTCAAAAACAAGTGTTTCGGGTAAAAACATCATAACTTCTTCATAACAGATCCAAATTTAGTGAGACAAAATGTGTTGGTTAGGGCACAATATTTAGTATGTTGTGGAATAGTTTTAGATCAATTCAACAAATATTTCATGTGGGGCACACTCTACAAGGTAGCTCTCTAGAATAAGACAAAATTCAGCAAGGTATACCATTTTTTCTATAAATCATTTTCCGAGAGGTTCCAAGTAGTGACACCTGGACGAATTGCATAAACACACTGAAGAAAATTGTGTATCAGTTTTAGATATTTATATATTACAGGTTCAAAGTTATGATTACTTCAACTTAGGGTTGTTGACTAATCCAAAACTAGGCATGTGAGACTAAAGAAAAGTTTGATGAAAATGCTAGTCTCTTGTTGTTAAAGTTAAGGAAGGTTTGAAGGAATGTGATCATATACACTAGTTCTATTATAGAGCTACAAATCAGATTTGGATGATGAAATTGATGAGGGCTTTTGGTTGAGGTACATGTTGAGTATATGGTTGAGACAAGTAGTNATACATGAGGTGTATATTATGTTGGTACATATTGATGAGTCATAGTTGATGAGTAGTTGACACATGATTGGTACATACTTGGTACATGTTTGGATGCACTTGTTTATGGTACAGGTTTATTATAGGTTGTTTGGTACAGGTTGGTGCATGGTTGATGCACTTGTTTCTGGTACATGTTGATTATAGGTTGAGTTTGTTACACATTATTTTGGTCACTCTCGTGATGTCTATATAGTTATGTGTTTAGGCTCTCATAAAGACTTTTTTTCTGAGAAAGGTGACTATTGTCTTCTTCCACAAAACATATTTTTAAGATGAGTTCACAGGCTGACTATGTTGTAGGGTGCATGAATCTTGATTCTCATAGACAACCCTATACCTAGCCTATGATGTGTTAGCAGTCTGCTCTATAGGTAGGGTGCGAACCCATTTTAAAGCTTAAAAGGAAGAAGATGTTACGAAGGTTCTAGAAGAGTATCTTCTAGAAAATGAGTTGGCATTCGCATGGTTGGCATCCTACTGACTTCTCCGATTTAGTGGGATCATCCTCATCCCTCTAACCATCTCTCCTTCTCCTATATAATGAAGGGTTTCACAAGGAAGAGGTTAAGCAAGATTTAATGGAGAATTGATGAAAGAATTGTGTGAAGAACCTTGTTTGGATTGAAGCTTGAAGACTCTATTTGTTTATCAAGTTGTACTGAATATTCTTCATGCAAGTGTAGAAAAAGTGTGTGTGTTGGAACCAAGTACCATTGAAAGGAAGATTGCAACATCAAGGTGATCCGGTTGTATCTTCTACTTTCATTTAATATAATAATGTGGCATGTCCCTTTCCCATAAAATCACTCTTATTTTATTGCATAACTCCTTGATCATATGCATAGGATGACATTGAATATACTTTGCTATCTTCACTTTGGTTGGTTTGTGTTGTCTTGGACCTGATCTCACAAGAGCAATAAAGTGAAGTAGGAACAACGGATACCTAAGGAAGTGATATAAAGGTATGTCACTCATTCTTTCTTGGTAGTAGATTCAATGACTGCAACTTAGAGAAAGAGTCATGTCCTGTCTTGTTTTTTTCTAGATCTAGGTCGATTTAGGGAGATCTCTTAGTGTCCGGATATACCGATTTATCCTGTAACAAAATTGGTGAATCCACTGGGGATACAACTCATTTTTGTTGTCTTTTGTTGGACATTTTCTCTTGGCATACCTATTTCATTGCCAACCAGTCTCTGAGTCTGTAGGAGACCCTTATAGACTCTCTAGACCTAGAAGTTCACTCAAAATTTTTGTCCCTTTTCCAAATTTTCATAATTTACAAACCTTCTCACACTATACCTCTTTGTAGCCTGCGAGAACCTTTCATTTTCACACCCCACTGTTCAGTTCAATGCGACATCCTCACACCCTGCCAGTGTCTAGACTACGAGAATGCCTCATTCTCGCACTATACTCCACTACTAGGCTGCGAACCCATTTATAGAAGTTTTGGATCAGGTCTTCTTGTATTTTTTGATGCCCAGATTTGTTTGTTCATCTGGGAAGAACTTATTTTGCCAGTGTTTGACTATTTATTGACTTCAAATGTTGTGATCGATTCGTTTTCGGAGATCGAAAACTCTTCTTAATATTTTTCCTAGTTTTTACTTCTCAACCTTTTACCAACGAGGGTATAATCTCAGATTCTGAGATCTAAGTGCTTGTTTGGTCAAAAGTCTTTGATCGGTTTAAAAGTTTGGGATTATTATTTCTTCAGATTGCTTGTTGCTTAAAAAATTTCTTTGTCCGTATACATTTGAAGAAACTTTTTCTTGTCGATTTATTTTTATCTCCATTGAAAGATTTGATTTGGGCATTTATTGAGTATTGTTTTTTCCTTTGGTTGCTTACCTTTTCTTAGCTCCATCCCTATTTTTGGCTTCCAAAACAATTTTTTTTAAAGTCTTGTTATTTTAAGCAATCATTTAGAAAATATTAACATTTAAAGAGAACGAATAGTGAATTTACGTTATCCATGATTGTTTGGTACTACATTTGAAAAGAGAATTGTACATCATAGTTTGCATTGTTCCAAAAAAACTCCTTTCTCCCTGCTGTAGATAGAATTCATCGAATGAAAGTTTGTATCATTCATTTCTATTTATGCAAAGTTGGGTCTAAGTCTTACAGAACACCGGTTTCATCTCCACCTCCCTCTTGAGTAACAACAGCCTTTAATAATATTGAGCAATTTTTAAATTCAACTAGTAACTTTTTCTAGGGATCTTCTGCACCAACATTAGCTAGGCCAGATCTTTGGAATAGGTAGTGAGACACACTCTCCAAAGTACAAAACACACAATAGTATCTTGTGATAAGGAGTCTTAAATTCCATTTGCAACATTTTGTCCTTGGAAGCCCTTCTCACACAAGGGTCAAACCTAAGGTCGCATTGAAATTGACAGAGTTACTCACCCTACTTTGTTGATATCGGTGTAGAGATTGCACGTATTATGGGGGTCACTTGAAGGTATACCCACAATGATGAGTGGAAGATTCTCAAGTTGATTTTGGGCTAGATACCCTACCCTTGTGTGTGGATCAGACTGTCGACTATTTCCCCAGGCATCATTGTTGTTTGTGGTAACCTTAGTAGCCTATCTTCTTAGGGTCTTACACAAGGTGACTGTGAAGGGGTAAGTCTTCACAGTACCTAGAATCGACGTTGGCCAGACTCACTCGGGCTCCTTGGAGGGTATACCCACGA
>SNQJ01S0037550.1:51102-63243 GCA_010110895.2 Picea sitchensis | reverse complement strand
TTGATTCCTAGATTTTACCAGCGCATGTTGTTTGTTTACCCAAGTTGGCCATAGAATTTCTTTCGTAAGATTTTAACTCAATCACAATTGACCCTCCATGTTGTTCATGTAGAATGCAAGGCCTACCCCCAAAAGATATGGAAGGTTCTCAACCCTTTCCTACCAAATCACCAGAGGGCTCTCCTCAATAGAGTGAAGTCCAAGACGTTGCCACTCCACAAGTGGAAAGAACTAACTCTTTATAATGCTTCTAAATTATCAATTCTTGATAAGACTTCTGACTTCCTCCTGACTCTGTGAGACATATTGTTTGAGTGAATTATTCTGGAGAAATAGTTATTGAGTTTTCTGGATTACCAACCAAACCTTTCAAAGGACCTGAGGGTCAATATCCTTTTTGGATTACTGGAATTTTTAGATGCGATCTCTTTGGCTCAGGAGCAGGTGTTGATATCACTGTCACACCTGAGATTCCCAAAACATCTGATACAGACACAATACCTTTTACTACTGCCTATTATTTTCCTAGTTCAGATGCTTTGCCAACCGACCACATCTTGACTATCCCCCCTACAAATGGTCCATTACAAAATGGTCCCAGATACTACGCGTCCTCACACCTGGATTATGGGGGCTAGCCAAGCTCCCATTGGCATACCGCTTTCGCATAGATTCACCCCAACACTTCCCCACAGATATCATGCATTGAATGCTTCTATTCCCGCTCATACACAAATACCATCCAAGACTCCTGGCATTCCCACTCCTTCTGGGCACCATCTCATTCCTGGTTTCATTCTGACACTTCCTCGACCCCCTTTCAGAGGACCTCTTCCATCCTCTATCGGAGGCACTGACCCTAGTGGCACCATCCCGTCTTTCACACCTAATTACTAGATTCCTATCGGTGGAAAATTTCATCAAGGAGGCCAAACCCAATCCCCTTTTGCAGGACAAATATCGATTGGGACGCAACCCCCGATCGGAGGGAAACCCCCATCTACCCCACATTATGGAAAAAAAATACCTCCATCCTTGGCCCAGTATTGGAACTATCTTATCCAAAATAATCCTCACTCGATTGGGGGGCAACAGTCTCAAACTATCTCCTTCATACCCCCTAGTATAGGCCAACCATATCTAGGTACGTCCATTCCTATTTGGGGCTCGAACGCTCAACCCCACGCCCCTGTTCAAGGGAACAACCCCAAACCCTATAAATTACCTGCCTCCACACCAACAACTGAATATGCCCGGATCTTCGCATTATATGCAAACTGCTTATGGTCCTACTGGAATACCTACGGGTCTCCCTCCCCAAAGTCACCAGTACCCACACATGAATAGACAGTTACCCTTCTTAGTGACCCTAGACCTCCCTGATTTGTCAAGAATTTTAAATGATCCGATCCATCACTCTCCTCAATGGTCCACGATACCAGCCAAACTACCATCCAACATCCCTAAATTTGATGGTAAACTAGGAGAGGACTTGGACAATCATGTAATGACTTTTCACCTTTGGTGTTCATCCAACTCTTTGATGGATGACTCTATTCATTTATGCCTTTTTTAGTGAACTCTCACACGTTTCTTCGCGAAGTGGTATATAGAATTACCACGAGGCTTCTTCACCAACTTCAACACCCTCTCTATGTCTTTCCTCACCCACTACCAGTTACCGATCCGTTACAAAAAGGGAACCAAAATTTTGAGTTCTTTCAAACAAACCAAAGCCACTCATATCTCTGATCACATTCATGAGTGGTGACGGAGATGACGTCTCATCAAACTCGAACTTCTTGATCAGTTGCTAGTAGAGTGGTTCACAAAATCATTTGTGAATGAAATCGCTCGTGACATCTCCCTGGGTGGAGTTGTCACAGAAGAACATGCGATCATTCGTGCTCAATACCTCGACCTCATTTACTCACAAACGGGTACTCTTTATGACTTACTGCCTGACGCACCTCGTCCTTCTACTTATGCTACTTCAACTACTCATGTTTCTTCTTATGTAGCTGATGGTGTGATTGGCACTTTCCATGCCCAACCCCATTCTGTCCAAGCCTCTAGAAAAAACCCCAAATCCATTGCTTCTAATGTTCAAAATGCTCTGTCTCCTAGCCCTCTCACCGGAAAGAATTCTGAGGTGAACTCTGTTCAATCTACCCCGGCCAGAAAAAATAAATCCAAAAAAAGGAAGGGTAAGAACAAGGAGGATAAAAATAATCCACAATCTGAGAAAACCAAAACACAACCTGTTGACGATAAGGATAAGTGCAAACCTCGATGCCCTTGTCTTATATATGGTGATGATCACTACACTAAGGATTGTCCAAGATGAGCCAAGGTTACTAAGTTCCTTCAAGGGACCCCGAAACTACCTACTCTGACCGTGTTGTCACAAGCCTTCCCTTCTCAACAACAGGCCCAATTGGTCATTCATGACCAACCTTCCCCCTCCACTACATCCTATGTCTTAATGTGTATAGGTGATTCAAAGAAGAATACATCACACTTACCACTCGAGCCAAATATTACTCTTCCTCCAAAGAGAAGGTTGATGAAATACCTCCTTTGTTGGTCCAACGATATCCCATGACTCCACCTACTAACTGTCCTCTTCATATTGAACGACCGAGCCTAGATACAGTTCTTCACCCTCCCCCAAAGGATGTTGTCCGAAAATCTACTTTCAATCCTCATGCATGTGTTGCCTAAAACTACAGTATTGTCGAAGATTTGGCCCAATCACCATCCGTGATATCAGTCCTTGAAGTCCTTTAGAGTTGTCCCATACAACGGAAGGCACTATTGAAATATGTTGGTGGAATCAACCCTATCGATACAAATTTAATAATATTTGACTTGGAAGATCACATTCCAAGGTTACCCCCTCAACTCGCATTCCAAATACAAGTCATTGTCTCTGACAAGAAAATTTGGAGAAAAGTTATTGATGAGGGTGCCTCGACATGTGTCATGTCTATTACCTGTTGGAAATCCATCGACTCTCCTCCTTTAATAGAATCCCACAACATGCTCAAAGCCTTCAATGGCTCTGTTTTTAAGCCTTACAGTGTCCTCCCTTCATTGCCTATTACGTTAGAAGGAAAAAGGGTCAACGTTGAAGTGGAGGTCTTTGACACTCCTCTCGATTACAACCTTCTACTTGGCCATAGTTGGATCGATTCCATGCATGCAGTTGTGTCCACTCTTTTCCATGTCCTACATTTCCCACATCAAGGAAAAGTAAATATGGTGGATCATTTGGCCTTCTTTCACTCTGATGCATGTATCAGCAATGTACTTTTCATTGCAAAAACACCCCCTGGATATGAGAATGTTGGTGTCGGTCTTCTTAAATATTCTTCTTTGATGGGTACTTTTCCCATTCCACCACCTGATGTTCCACATCCGTTTGTCACCTCGATCAATATGATTTCCACCTCTGTTCTGGAAACCCCTGTGTTTTACAACCCATGGATAGTACCCAACCCCGATGATAATCTTCATTATGGTGAAAAAATTCCTTTGAGTCTGATCGAATCCGCTTATCACGCCATTCAATCGACAACCCCTTATACCTCTTCTCTTGGTGATTTATCTATGGATCCATTCCGCGTCATTTTTCCTACGGACGAGATGATTATGTCTATTATGTCCATGGAATATACCCCTTGGGATGATGGAAATCATCGTTCCATCCTCTTCCTGGAACATCACACCATTGCGAGTTACCAATGGATCTCAACCCCGTCGACTGTTTTCGTCATTTCTACCATTCCCGAGTCTAGACACGATATGTTATAAGAAGGGAAATTAAGTAATATCTCACCCACCATCCCCCTCGACATATCCATCAAACCTGGAGTTGTCGAAAATGTGCATATCGGAGCTTCGTGTTTCCATGACGAAGTTGTCACCTACAAGTCTCTTTTCCAAGAATTTCTTGACGTCTTCGCATGGAGCTATGAAGAAATGCCGGGTATTGACCCCAACATTGTTGTACACAACATTAAGACATACCTAAGTGCTAAACCCATCCGGCATCGACTTCGTCCAGTCCACCCATGTAAAGCAGCCACTATCAAGCTTGAAGTTAAGAAACTTCTCAAAGCTGACTTTATTTACCCTGTGGCTCTAACTGACTGGGTTTCCAATCTTGTTCTAGTTAACAAGAAACAAGGTACAATCCATGTGTGCGTCGATTATAGAGACATTAATAAATATTTTCCTAAAGACAACTTTCCTACCCCCTTCATTGACCATATCATCTACGATTGTGTCATAAGTGAAATCTTCTCTCTGGTGGATGGTTTCTCCGAATATAATCAAATCAATATCATACCCATAGTCCAACACAAGACCGCTTTTATTTGTCCTTGGGGCACTTTCGCATACCGGAAACTTCCCTTCGTTTAAATAATGCCGGGACAAATTTTCAACGTGCTATGTCTTATGCCTTCATGATATAAATCACAGTGTGTAGCCATATCTCGATGACTTACCAACTCATTCCATGCACCATGTAGATCATCCAACACACCTCCACACCATTTTCCTTCGCTGTATGTTTTACCATATACGCTTGAATCCCCACAAATGTGTTTTTTGTGTATAATCTGACCGACTTCTAGGATTTATTGTTTCACGTCAAGGGATTTGGGTAGATCCTTTGAAGGTCGTGGAAATTCTCAATCTCCCTCCTCCTTCCTCACTTCACTAGCTACAAAGTTTGCAAGGGAAGGTAAAATTTCTACATTGTTTGATCCGAAACTATGCTAAGTTAACTCTTGGTTTTACTCAACTGCTCAAGAAAGGTTCTGAATTTGTATGGGATACCACTACCAACAAAGATTTCGACACTTTAAATCTAACCTTAACCCATATCCCACTACTTTTCCCACCCGATTACAATCGATATTATTTCCTGTATCTCGCAACCTCAGAATTTACCATTGCTATGGTTCTAGTCCAAGAGGATGATTCTCATGACAAACATGTCATTAATTATTTGAGTCAGAGTCTCATGACTACCGAAACCAAGTATTTATATGTTTAAAAACTGGCCTTGGCCACCGTCCAAGATGTTCAACGTTTCCGACACTATATCCTTTTATGCAAGACTATTGTGATTTCCAACTGCAACCCTATGCAACACATTCTTACACGCCAATTACTAGGGGGAAAATACTCCAAATGGATCGTAATACTCCAGGAGTTTGACTTAGAATTCGAACGCACTAAGTCGAAGAAATACTTGGTGTTTGTTGAATTGATATGCAACCTTCCCTGTTCTAAGATGAAAAATGTAGCAGAGGATTCATTACCCGATGAATCCCTTTTTTTTATCAGTTCCGATGACCTTTGGTATGGGGATATCATCATATATCTCCAGACCCAGAATTTTCGGCCCGATTTGTCTAGCACTGTCCGTCATCGCATACACTACCAAACCCGTCAGTATATTATCCTCGGTGATACTCTTTATCATCATGGGATTGAATCCATTTTTTGATGCTGCCTCACATTTGACGAAGCTGAGAAATCCCTGACTGACTGCCATTCTGGAGCATGTGGTGGTCACATGTATGGGTATGCTACTGCCCAGAAGATCTTACGAGCTGGGTATTTTTTTCCTTCTTTATTCAATGATTGTATTATTGCTGTCCAAAAATGCCACTCTTTCCAAACCTACAACAATAAAATACAATCACGCCCTGCTCCTCTACACCCTGTAGTCTCCGTTGGACCTTTTGCAAAATGGGGTATTGATTTCATGACATGTCACCCTCACTCGATCAGGGGGCATGGATACATTATTGCAGCTGTAGATTATTTTACGAAATGGGCCGATCCAATTCCAACATTCGACAATATCGGAAATATTACAACACTATTCATATTCAATCACATCATTGCTCGTTTTGGTGTTCCTCAATCTATTGTTACTGATCACAATAGCCACTTTAGAAACTTTATGATGTCTGAACTCACCGAAAATTTGGGTCTTCTCCATGCAAACTCAACAACCTATTACCCACAGGCTAATGGCCAGGTTGAAGCAATAAACAAAGTCCTAATTACCAGGCTTCGATTAATGATAGGGATTCACATAACTAATTGGCACACGATGTTGTTTTCGGCATTGTGGGATTACCGGACATCTGTCAAGTCTGCTACCAGGTTTTTACCTTTCCAGTTAGTTTATGGTAAAGAAGCCATCTTGTCGATTGAATGCGAGATACCATCTCTAAAGATCGTCATTGAAATTCTCCCAAACACTTCCACTGAAGAAGAACGTCTATTGTATCTTATGCAACTAGACAAAACCCATCATGTTGCCACCCTAATTATAGAAACCCAGAAGAAACGCGTCAAAGATAAATATGATAAACATGTCAAACCGCGTGTGTTCTTTGAAAGAGATCTAGTTCTCCTTTATGAACAAGATCAGGATTTGTTAGGAGCCGAAAAATTTGAGGCTATGTGGTGAGGTCCTTATATCGTCAGACAAGTGTTGGAAAAAGGAGCCTATGAGTTAGTGGAATATGATGGTATCCCTTTGAGTGAACCCAGAAATGGGCTTTACTTAAAGAAGTACTATGCTTAGATCATCTGTGCATGAGCGCTTGTATTTTATTGTATCATACTTTTTGTGTGATACTTTAGTGTACTTTTCCTTTATTTGGTTTCTGCCCTCAACCACTTACCTTGCATTGAACTTGGTTTCTAGATGTCGGAATATTTGCTACCCCACATTGGCTTCGCTGATGGCGCTAGTCGTAGTACTCAGAACTTAGCTTCTATTGCATGGGAAATTTACGCACCTACAAACGAACTCATCAATCTACGAGGTGTTTGCCTCGGTCGTGCGACTAATAATATCGTAAAATATAGCGCTGCCATCGAATTATTGATTGATGCTATTTCACTTGGTATCCGCCATCTAGTTGTACAAATCGATTCACAGCCACTAGTACTACAGTTAAGTAATGTCTATGTTATCTGAAGTCCTACTTTATTACGGGTATTTTTACAAATTCGCCTCTTGGAACATTATTTTGATTATATCGAATATCAGCACATTCCTAGATGTCTAAATACATTGACTGATGCTTTATCTAATTATGTGTTAGATAGACATTTGGGACATTTATGAACCAATAACACATCACATGTATTATACAACACAAAATAAGCCGATAGAATTCGTATATATGTATATAACAATCAAAATATTTTACAAAAAGTTTCCATCCAAAGATCAAAATATCAAAATATGAAGCCCATAGCTTCCACAAAACAACATCACGGATGATGCTCACGATAACATAGAACTTCTCGGGCTACCCTACGGAGTAGTCGACTGAGAGACTCGGATACGCCCATAGTATGGCACTAATAATGTCTTGGGATCTCTCCAATAGTGATGTTCGGGACATCTTCAGTCAGTCCCTCTAAGTTCTGTTCAATCGCCTCGTAGTCCTCAACATCCCATCTTTCCACTGGAGCCACTTCTCCTCACCTCTAAATGGGAGATGTCTCTGGCAGTTGATATGGCCCCACATCTGTGTTGTCAAAAGAATTTTTTTTTTTGGATCGGAAATATAAATTTTTTTTATATAATAAAAGTTGCAAAAACATTTAAAAAGAACAAAATGTGTACTTCTCACCTAAGTCACCCCACTGAGCATCCTTAGGTAGGACCAAATCCGGATCTCCTCAAAAATCCAAACTGACATATGCATAGTCATCGATCAATGACATCTGGGGCCTCAACCAGTCAAAAAACAAATCATTATATTTGATTATAGGCCCTGCTACATGCCAAGCCATGAGGTTACACCACCTTAGCATCCTCAGATCCTGTGGAGTCGATAAAACCCAATCTACCTATAGAGGTAGCAATGGGACCCTCTCAAGGAAGAAAGACACCAAAATCGACCCATACCCGAACCACTTTAGGTCACCCCTTATACACTAGGTCAATTGCCTTTTCATGCTGTGGAGAACCGCATCCGACCAGTTAAAAACCCAAGGATCTATGCACTCTATTGCGTAATGGAAATAGCTCTCGAGAGCCATGTGCAGAGCTGCGCTCCCAGCCATGCATGCAATGGTAAACAAGATAGTCCGTAGGGTCAAATCTTGGACCCCCAAATGGCGCCCTTACCCTTTCTTCTCTCTACCTCAGGAACACAATGTCGGTGAACATACTCGCTCATAGGAAGTCCACCACCCCTACCTCCGTTCAAAGTCGCATGGGATCCATGTCGTGACAACCCCGTCAGAAAATAGATATCCTCGATATTTAGTGAAAGTGTGTGGACCCCTACATGAAATACATGTTGGTCCACATCCCACATGTGGACCAGGTACTCTAACAACCTAAATTGGGCTCTCATGCCCGAGATCCTAAAAAATTTTAAGACCCCACATTCCCGGAGAGCAACAACTGTACACAGATCATTTTTGGCAATGGCATCATCCTCCTTGTGTTCTCTTTCCCTCCATTCCAACACCATGATGATCAATACCTGCAATGGATCCATGAGAAGGAAGTCAGCAACTCATTTTAACCTCTTGAACAAATTTTTATTGAGCAGAACCACACACAAAAATCTTTTGTTCATCCCTCGCAGGTGAAGCTTTTGCACAGTGTAATATTCTCTCAGGTGCACTGAAGCCCACCTGCAAAAATCTTAGATTCTCGTAGGTCCCAAATGGCCCACCTGCGAGAATGCTTGAGTGTGCCTATCGACCCCAAAATGGACTCAAAACTCTAAAATTGCCAATAAAAATCACAAGTAAAGCATGGAAAAGTTGAAAAATCAAGAGATTACTTCATTGGCCAGAACCGTTTGCTAAGTGATCACTTGTAGCTCCCATGATCAACCGATAAAATTTGAGAAAAAAAAAGAGGAGGTGAGTTGGACAAGTTTTTGGCAAAGTAACAATGAAATGATAAAAAGCCCTTTTACCCATATTTATTCACCTTTTTACTATTTTTCGTTGATTTTTATGTTATTTTTATTACTTTTGTCTAAAAACCTTATACCCTAATGGTTTTGTGAGTATGGTTTTTTGCAGATGGCTAACCTAGAAATCCAAATGATGGTATAAGAGCATTTTTTCTCTTTTTTATATTCGTTACATGAATGAGTACCTTTTTAGGGTTTTGTAAGGAAAACCTTGAGCCCAGTCTTCGTTCGTTATCGCACTTGAAAATACATGAGAACATAAATGAGTATACTTTTTGCATCTTTTCATACTCGTTATGGTAACACTAAAATGACGAAAACAAGGGAGTATCCTTTATGCCCTTTTCACGCTCCATAAAATGAAAAGATTGCCGAGCGATCTTGTTCTTTTCATGCTCGTAAAAGTATTTGAATAAAATATTCGATGAGTGATAGTTTATCACTTTTTCAGTCTCATTGAACTAATTTACGAAAAAGGAACTGACAGATTTTCTCTTTAAGTGTTTTTCAAACTCTCAAAACATGAAAAACGCCCGAGTTTTCTATCTTTGGACTCGTTAAACAAACATCAAAAGGCCCTTGCAGGACCAAACCACTCCTTCTTAGGGTTCGTTAAACATACTCCAAGGGACCCGTCCAATGGATGAGCTTACATCAACAAGCATATGTTATCCTCCTTAAGCTTGTGTAAAAATAAAGAGGTACTCACCAGAAATGGTGGGGGAAATTTTGGGAAAGGGATATGTTTCGGTATTTGTATTAGTGGCAGTGAGTGTTTCTCTTGAACATGACACTCCCTATTCATCATTTGAATCTGGGTTGGGAAATCCATTTGTCTCTCGTATGACTTCCTGCAAGGTCATATCTTGGGTCATCTTTGAGTCAATGCTGGCAAGACCATTGTCATGTCGCTCATATGTTCAAGAGCAGTCCAAACAAGCCCTTCATTGAGTCATCCATCTGCAGTTTTCCATTCTTACCATGTCGTCCTTCCCTGTTTCCATTTCAAATCGTATTCGTACTTTGACTTGCCCTCAAAATCTATTACTTATTTCGTGTCATTGATGGGGGATACATCAAGGCCCTCCTGCGACGAGTCTTTTTCCGTCGACTCCAACTCATTATCCAGGAATAATACTTAGAAATCATTTAGTACCTTAGAACCTGCATGCCTTAATGGAAGGTCTCTTCGCTTTCGACAGTGGATTCACATCATTGGTCCCTAATCAAGAGATTCCACTGAATGTTCGACTTCAACTCATTTATTCACATTTGTTTGAATTGTGCTTTGGTACCTTGGGAATCATTGACATCAATGGTGATTTCCCTCGCACTTGTTAATGCTTTTCATCAATGATCAGTAATCGAGTGGTTTCTACCATGTTCGACTTCGACACATGTAATCACATGGTTAGATTCATATTTTTCAGACAACGGGATTGAAGACCCTGGGTCTTATCTTTTGGCCGAGACTATGTTGGAGTATTTATGATTTGTATTGACACATGGATCTACTTTGTATTTCATGTGGCTATGTCCTAATCTGTGTCTTCTAAACACATATATCCACAGTGTATTCTGGGTGTCTATGTGGTATTTTAGCGACATGGATCCATAATGTATGATTGGTGGCCATGGCCTACATTTATGATTTCATTCATTTGTGGTTTGAGCATGGGAATGCCTACCTCAGAACTGGTATTATTTTCTGCAGATGCTTGATTGTTTGCAGCTTTCTGATTAGGTGTGATCCTTGTTTTTGACATACATATGCATTTTACAAAGTATTTCAGCTGTCACGAGTTCCATCCTCATACTTTGGGGGGAATTCCGTTACACATTACTTTGGTCACTTTGGTGATGTCTCTACAGTTATCTGTTCAGGATCTCATAAGGGATTTTTGCCCAAGAAAAGTGACTTTTGTCTTCTTCCACAAAACATATTTTTAAGATGAGTTCGCAGGCTGGTTATGTTGTAGAGTGCGAGAATATTGATTCTCACAGGCAATCCTATACCTATACTGTGAGGTGTTCACAGTATTCTCTATAGGTAGGGTGTGAACCTTTTTTGAAGCTTAAAAGGAAGAGGAAGCTATGAAGGTTCTAGAAGATTATCTTCTAGAAAATGAGTTGACATTCACATGGTTGGCATCCTACTGACTTCTCAGATTTAGTGGTATCATCCTCATCCCTTTAACCATCTCTCCTTCCCCTATATAATGAAGGGTTTCTCAAGGAAGAGGTTAAGCAAGATTGAATGGATAATTGATGAAAGAATTGTGTGAACCCTGTTTGGATTGAAGCTTGAAGACTTTATTTGTCTATCAAGTTGTACTAGATCTTGTTCAAGCAACTGCAAGGAAAGTGTGTGTGTTAGAACCAAGGACCACTAAAAGAAAGCTCACGACATCAAAGCGATCTGGTTGTATCTTCTACTTTCATTTAATATAATACAATGACATGTCCCTTTCCCATAAAATNCCTTGATCATATGCATAGGTTGACATTGAATATACTTTGCTATATTCAATTTGGTTGGTTTGTGTTGTCTTGGACCTGATCTCACAAGAGCACCGGAGCGAAGTAGGAACAACAGAGACATAAGGAAGCGATATAAAGATATGTCCCTCATTCCTTCTTAGTAGTAGATTCAATTACTGCAACTTAGAGAAAGAGTCATGTCATGTCCTGTTTTGTTCTAGATCCAGGTGGATCTAGGGAGATTTGTTAGTGTCCGCATATACCGATTTATCCTGTAACAAAGGTACATGTTGATGCATGGTTGATGCATGGTTTAGATTTATTGTTACAGGTTTATAGCGGTATATCTCACAGTGATAGTGTGACAGTGGTTCCATCATTCTACTTCTACTTTAGGGTGGAATGATGAGGCAAGGATAGTTGGTTGTAGCCACCTTCCAGTTGTAGCCAGATAACATAGGGGGTTGTAGCCGCCTTCTAGTTGTAGCCAAAGAATTGGGGAGTTGGAGCTTCCCTCATGTTGTAGCCTGAGAAACTAGGGGGTTGGAGACTCCTTCCAGTTGTAGCTAGAAAACAAAGGAAGTTGGCACTTCCAATGAATTCAATTCTTCAAGACATATAAGAAAAAACATTCTGTGGTTTTCTCTCGATTTGGGTTTCCACGTAAAAC